>OY720460.1:5594478-5809478 GCA_963082715.1 Harpalus rubripes | reverse complement strand
ATGGGTCCGATCTTCAATAGTTTCCGAGATATAAGGCAGTGAAAAATGAGTTACAGTATAATAAAATATTATTCTTCATATGTTTATATATTCTATTATCGTGCACAGTAACATGGGAATAAAATTTGAAATAGATAAAAAAAATATGATGTAGATATTGTTGGAAAGTGATACAATTTAATGAATAAATGAATTATGGCCCGATATATTTATCTCTGGTTAAATACTCTGTTAACAGTCAGTTAAAAAAATATAGCGTCGATGTTATAGAAAAGGTTTAAAAATTACACTTGTGTCTAATTTTTGATGCGACATTTTTCTTATAAATGACAATTAACAAACAATTTAACCAGATAAAATATCGGGCCTAACTTTACGAATGTATCAATTTGAACCCGCTTTTGAACAAGAGTGAAATAATAAGTAGTATTTTACATCGGGCTTGTTACCTAGTTCAACATTTAAATCGATACAATTTTTACTTCCTTGTACGTATTATAGTCGCAAAAAAATTCGGTTTTCAGATTTCATTGGAAATATCCATTTTGACCATCCCTGAATTCATTTTGACTAATTTCGTCGTGGCATCTGTACGTACGTACGTATACGTATCTCGCATATCTCAAAAACGTTAAGCCGTAAAAAGATGAAATTTTAGGACTATTATGACATCTAGTTGTGCACCTTCATTTTTGGTCATTACATAATATCCAGAAGTGGTACTTTGCTTGAAGCCTATAATAGAATTTAATGAAATTTGGTATATAAGACTTTTCCATGGGAATAACAGTAGATTTTAGTTCAAATAGGCTAACCAGAAGTGACATATTACCTGAAATTATTAACAGTTTTTCTTAAATAAAATGGTTTTATTTTGATTTTAGAAATAAATGCTTCAAATAATAGTTTTAAAGAATTAAATTTTACGTCTAGCGCAACTAATATTATTAAATTAGCCCTTTTTATAAGCGAGATATGTAAATTTAAAAATTATATACCTTTTGGTTTTTGTAATAAAGCATGCTGTGGATTAGGATAAAAAATTACAATAAAAAAATAAACATCTAAGGCTTGTTATGATTAATAACATCCGTGGTTTGTTCAATAGTTTATCGGTTTCAAAAAATTAAGACATTATTGATAAATATTATTTTTTGAAATTCTCTCATTAATGCTACTTTCAGAATGCTATGATTAACAGAACAATTATTTTGACATATGTCAATATGACAAATATTCAAATTATGTGCTTTATGTCAAATTACGTCAAATACGAGCAATTTTATATTTGGGTCTATATTTTATGTTGGTCTTGCGTACAAGGAAGTCGTGTGGTGTCCACATTAGATTTTTTTAAATGGCATAGTAAAATTTTCTTAAAAAATATAATCTTTTATTTTATACATATTACTTCTCTAGATTTAAATGAAGAGAAATGTGGACTTTGTGCAGATTTTTAATACATCCTATACGCATTACGTATACGTATATTAAAAAGTTATACATGGTAGGATATATGTACGAGTATTATAAATCAGATAATACAGTTTTAATTTAAGCCTTAGTCATTTTCTAATATTTTCTCTTATTGTCAAAATTTATACAGAATTTAGATAGACTGGAGAAGAATGTAAAGCATGTTGTTATGGGACATAGTAGAAGAATATTAATGATTACTTAGTTAAAAATAATTCTTGTTTTGTGTATGTGTGAAAGCAAGAATTTAAAATTCGTGCAACGTTGTATTTTTGGTGTTAAAGATGTATGAGAAATTTAAATAAAGAAATAAAAGTAGTCATTAATAAATAATTCAATGGTAGTAATTTTAATTTGACTGAATTGTTATAAAAAGTGAAATTTTATTTAGAAATGTCAATGTCAACAATGTAATTTAATACGCTTTTTCATCTTCTATTAATAACTTAATTTTTGTCAAATTTCTTCCGCGTCTATATTTTTTACAAAAATCCGTTATTATAATTACGAAACTAATTACTTTTTCAACAAAAGTGCAAAGTATCAAATTCTAAGAACTAAAAGACAATCTGTTTCTTATTATCTTGGGAAAATGTAAATGTGTTCATTATATATGCCTCTGTTACTCTATAATTTATAATCCATTTTCATGCATGGAAACTTGATACACTCGCACTGTAGTTGAAATGAAAATATCATTCCCAAATTAGTTATAGTCTAATGGCTACAATGATATATGCCATGAATAACTTTCTTTCATGGTAGTGGTTAATCGAAGCAGACTTTCTACGGAAGAACATGCCTGTCCTTGGAGTAGTACTTACTAATATCCTAATCGCTGCTTGTATGTACGACTATGAGTACTCAGCATTGCCATATATGCCACGGTTTTTTGTTGTCTCATTCTACCAGCTGTTGTATCTGACACGTGTTTTTTACTGATTATTTTCAGCTAATAAAAATACTTGCAACATGACTGACTAAAAAGGGTAGTAGCTTTTTAACCTATATTTTCACAGCCATAAGTTTTCAAATTGTTTTATATTTTATATCTGCCGCTAGCAAATATTAGGGACTTATACATAATTAAAATTTAAATATTATTTAAAATACATACATTTTTTGTTATTTGAATTTATAAAATATAGTACTTATTTTCAATATATTAATAACAGTTAAGAATTTCTAGAATTAGAAGTTTAGAGGAAATATCATTAAAAAAAAAAAAGAAAAAAAAATACTGGGGAACCACATTCTTTTTGATGCTTCTACCCTACCAGGGTGTTTCCTTTAAAACAACCAGCGCTTTTTTGGGCGAACTAATGACTTTAGAAAAAAATGTTATATACAAGAAATGATTAAGAATAAGGGGCTAATTTATTAATAATAACAAACCGAAAATTTAACCAGTGGTTCTCAAAGGCAGAACAAAATTATGTTTTTTTAAATGGTATCTTATATAATTGTTTAGCCCATTAGATAGAGATTTTTTTCTGATTTCAACGATATAATTATGGTGTAGGGGTGTATAACAATTATTTCGAGAAAAATGGTATTAAAAATAATGTTGTAATATTACAATAGGCTATGCAATACACAGGTATTGATACGTATGTTGCCTAGTTACGCTAGTAAAACTATTTTTTATTACATTATTTCGAGAAAAATGGTATTATAAACTAGAATTATTATATAACCCGATGCTATATTTATATCGTTAAAATCAGAAAATAATATTCTATTTAAAGGGCTAAAAAATTATATACGCTGCCATTTAAAAAAATATAATTTTGTTCTACCATTTGAGAACCACTGGTTATATATTCGGTTTGTTACTTTTGATACATTATCCACTTGTTTTTGATCATTTTTGGTATAAAACATTTTTCTCTAAAGTTGTTAGTTCGTCCAAAAGGCGCTGGTTGTTTTAAAGGAAACACCCTGTATATATATATATATATATATATATATATATATATATATATATATATATATATATATGTATATATATACAGGATGTAACAGCTAAACGAGCTACCTCAAATAATTTCTATACTATTAAAGATACAATAAAATACCATAAGACAATTTTATAGAAGACCAAGGAAGACATCCGATTAGAGAAAAAATATTTTTTTAAACCAGTGGTTCTCAAGTTACAATACAATGTTATATTTTTTTAAATGGGATGATATATATTTTTTATGCCCATTCGATAGAGTATTTTTTCTCAATTCAATCGTATAATCACTTTATATTTTTAAATAACAAAAATATTGAAAAATATTCAATTGTAATTTAAATAAATTTTTATTTTATAGTATTTTTTAGTAGGCTAAAAACTTCCATTTGTCTATTTGAATTATTTAGGATATAAATCAAATATAATACTGTTTATAACGTTATTAACAAATATTTGTTTCATTTTAATTTAAGGTCAGTTGTTTTTCATACATAGCCTACTGAAAAATAACTATAAAATTTACATATAATTTATTTTAATTTTTCTTAATATTTTTGTTATGTAAGGATGTAAAATACTCTCATGGTTGAATTCAGAAAAAAATACTCTATCGAATAGGCTTAAAAATATACATTGTCCCATTTATGAAAATATAACTTTGTATTGTAACTTGAGAACCACTGGTTTAAAAAAATATTTTCTTGATTCGGATGTCCCTCTTGGTCTTCTATAAAATTGTCTTATAGCATTTTATTTATTGTACACCCTGTATATATATATATATATATATATATATATATATACAGGGTATTTCAAAAATACTATAAAAAAATTAAGGGCATAGTACTGACCAAAATGAGTAAAAAAGCTTAATCAACATGGGTCCGATCTTCCATAGTTTTCGATATTTGAGGCAGTGAAAAATGAGTTTTTACGGAATTTATGTCTGCTATGTCGAAAACTATAAAAGTTACGACTTTGATTAAATGGGATATTTTTTACCTTTCAGAGGTCATCTTAGATGTGCTTTTGTTTTTTTTAAAGAATCAAATAATTGTACTATGTTAAATGTTGTGGCAATCTTGGCCAATATTTAATTTTCAAATAACTTCGTAACTATTAGAAATTGAGAAAAACGTTTCATATAAAATTTTATTGTTTTCTTATAGTCTATTTACTGACAGACAAAATTTTGTTCGATCGCTATCTTTGTCAGTTTTTTCGATTTTTCGCTTTTTCGCTTTTCTCGGAAACAGTTGAAGATCAGTCCTATGTTGTTTAGGCTTTTTTACTTATTTTGGTTGGTAGTATATGCCCTTAAATTATTTTACAGTATTTTTGAAACACCATGTACATTTTTTAAAATAATCCATAAACGACTGACAGAGAAAAAACAATGCTATTCAGTTGCTTAGTAATCACCCTTAATTAGTTGTTCATACTACCAGCTTATATGTTTTTTTTATATCTATATCATGATATGTAAAGTGTACTCGTATAAAGATTGAAAAATCCGTCTACATAATAAAATAATCATTTTTTATTCATTTTAAGCTTACGCTAACTGCAATAAAAAACATCTAAGATTGAAGATATACACATGATTATAATAATAATTGAAGATTGCAAGATAATTGTCATTGTGAAAAAATCTATAGTTTATGTCATACGTTTGCAAAATAATTTTGCTAGAAAATAACATACCGGCATTTCTTTGTAAGAAACGTTATATATGGTATTTATTATAAAAAAAAAATCTGATGTGGCTAGCACATTACTTTCCGTCAGTTCTATGTAGGTATTTTGTATAAATGTCATACAGAAAGTTCCTTGCAAAAGATTATATTTCTTGTACATTACACCTTCAGGCAGTTGTATATATTTTGTACAAATTCTATACAGAAAGTTTCTAGCAAAAGATCCTATATTTCCAGTAAACTTATAACCCAAATATACTGTCAACTGTACTTGACACTTTCAATCAGAATTTTCTTAACATAGCAGCTGTTATAGCATAGCTGGCTAATATATGATATTTAATTTCAACAAATTACTAACATGTTACATTGTAACACAGGTTAATGTCTTCCGCATGGGAATGTAACACCGACTTCTCATGTCTTATCGACATGAGTAACTAATACAGACTATCCCAAAAACAAAGCGTTATCTTTCATGAGCAGATATTTCGAGGGGGTGCAGAGTACAGGATAGACATCCATAGCAAACTATCATCCCTGTACCTTACTTAATTGTCAACACATAACTATCAAAGATCGGTGACATCTAAATAAAAATAAAATAAATATATCATTACGGCATATTATCCATTGCTAGGTGTGCCAATCTGCTTTTTAAACAGATTTTGGTGATGATAATGATATCTGGATTAAGCAAAAAACCGCAGAAACGAAAGCCCTGTGTTACTAGAATTATAGGGTAAAAGTTCGAAATTTTCTGTCTTTTTTCCTCAATTTCTCTGTTTTTATACATCTAAGAGTATTTATCGAAAATTTATGTAAATACTTATATTAAAAAACGTTAAATTCTTTATTCGATAAATATAAACTCATTATTATATCTTCTATAGATTTAGAGATAAAGAAATGCATATAAAATAATTTGTTGTAAAAAATCTCAGATCAAACTACTAAGGCAAGAAATTCAAATGTTTGTAATTCACACATAAATGTCACTGTCAAAAATATTTGTATGCCACTGTCAAAAATATTTGTACATCATTATGAAGATTAAAAAATAGTCAACAACGCAAAAGAATAGACGTAAAAAAGAATATAAAAGGAATTTGCGAAATTTAAAAATATTTTTTGTTTTATGCGTACAATCATGTAAATTATATGTAGCCACCCGAAAATGCCCCGCAGGCACGAGTTATTGCGGGTTGTATACCTCATTGTCGCGGTTATCTTAAAATCGCAGTGGTGTAAATATTTATTTTTAAATTCGCTGTGCTTTCTATTATAGATGAATGTATTTGTACAGATCAAAAATAACTGATTCAGTTGGCAATACAGTTCTGGGGACCTTTTTATTCTATAGTTTATACAACACCACTTGAAGGCGGAAATGTGTTTGACATGTCATTTTTAAAATAAATACAGATAGGTTATGTCAGAACAAGTGCCTGACAGCTAATAGGATTTTGAGTGATTGAAATACTTTACATTATTGCTCTGTGGTTAATGTAAGAAATAAATAGGTGTGGGTAAGCGAAACTACGATTATTTTATAAAAACTTGTAGATGTATTCAAATTTAAATTTTCAAATGTCACTGTCAACAGTGTCAACGACAGGAAATAAATTTTTGTATCAGTCTTACCAATTTTAAGTTTTTTTTTTTATTGCCAACTGAATCAGTTATTTTTGATCATTCTATAGATTTGAATTTGCAGGGGCGTCGCAAGCATGGTTAATGCGTACATTAATTAGTAAATATAATGATTTAAATATTTTCTTACCTGGTTTGAGATAGCCTATGTACGACATCGAATTCTAATAGAGATAAAATCTGCACAACGAACAAATGAATAAGGAATTGTTCAACTTTATATGTAAGAGGATAGGGAAGAAAGATGTCTCTGCTGAAATACTCGCGCTAGGGCAAATACTGATTAAAGACAGCTCTAAATAGTGGCGGATCTAGACTTTGTTGACTGCAGTGGCTCAGCATTTTTTTTATTTGGACAGTAAATTTAATAAAAAAATCTGTTGTGGCCAACACAATACCTCCCACCATGTACCGCCCGAGTCACAAAAAAGATTAAGCTAATCTTTATTTTTGAGGTCTCGTAGCCGCGTGCCTGAGTGTCAGGTTGCGAATCTGGGGAACCGGGATCAATCCCAACCAACGCCAAATATTTCCAATTTTAAATGGCAAAAAATTGACCGCTGTGGTGCAATGAGTACCCATGAGGTGACGCCTGGTAAGCGCCCGCACGGTGCAAATATTTTATCATTACCGATATCTGTGTACAAAGCAGATTGGTACACCTAGCAATGGGTAATAAGCCGTGATATATTTATTTATTTACTTATTTTTGGATTAGCGAATTTAACTCTAATTTTGGCTGTTTATTTCTTAAAATATAGTCTAATTACTTTAATCTAATCCAAGTAACTACATTTTTGATAATAAAATGAATATTAAATTTTAAATACCTGGATATAATAGAATTCACTAATCAAAAATGAGAATTAGCTTAAACTTTTTGGCGAATCGTTAATTTTTATTAATCTAAATACATACCTACATATTTACATATGCTGGAAACTGTATTGATTTCCTTTCCTATTGTTCTATTTACATTTTTCTTTCTTAACGTTACTATTATTAATTTGAAATGATTAGTTCTTTGACAGTGACATTTATCTGTCAATTACATACATTTGAATAACTGCGTTTTGTTTGTTTAAACCATAGGCTCCGGGATTTAAATTATAGATAATTTTATAAATTTATCCATATAATATGTAGAAAAAATATTAATGCAAATCTGTAGAAAATTTAATAATCTTTAATTTTTATAATAACATTAATGTCGAAAAAATAACATTTAAAGGTATTTTTCGAAGAAAAACTATTTTGAGCTTCTAGTAAACTGCCATATCCGGTTATCCGATTTACACCAAAATCTAATGGGCTCTTTCCATTACAGAAAAGTTCGAAATACAAGGTTTCAAAATTTTCTGAATGATAGTATTTGAGTTAGAGTGGAGGATCTACACACACATACACACATACACACAGACATCATCATGAAAATGTTAAAATTGTATTCTAGGGACCTTAAAACGTGGTCATTTAGCAAAATCTCGATATGCGATTTTTAGCACGATCCCTATACCTCCCTTACCAAGGGTAGCGGGAGGTAAAAAGATCTAAATTTATTTTGTCATAAGTTTACTTATAATTTATTTTGGTTCTAAAAAGGTATCAAGTGGTTTGTGAGGTATAAGTGACTGATAACATTTCTAACTAATTTTATACGTATACCTGTTCTGTTAACAGGAAGTAGATTTTCTGCCATTGACGCGATGTCAACTGTCTTGTTCGTATTATTTTTATTACACTTAAGGTCTGTTCCAACAGCTAGTCCGGACAATACGTACGTCAGACGCATGCGCATTTTAAAAATATCATTCCAACCGACTGTTGTACAGTCCATCGGACTGTTGGTACGTTTGTTTCTTCAGACTTCGGACGCATACATGAACGCATCCGCGGACTGTCAGATCCATCCACTGGTCTGTGCTATGTACCATTTGTCAGCAAATGTCAACCACAATTTTCGCGCATTGTGAGGAAAATATCAAAGCATAACCTGTGATTGTATATTGGTGGCTCGAGCCACTGTAAAAAGGGCCTAGATCCGCCATTGGCTCTAAAAATAACACATACGCTACCCTGTTCATACACGGTAAGAAACAATGTTTTTAATGTTGTAATTATATCATAACTTACATTAAATTCTAAAAATTCAAAACGGTTATCATCGACTTCCGGTGTCTATTTCGAAACGTCGCGACCGGGGGTCTATTCTAATTCATAGCCACATGTGCTATCCGCTATCCGATATATAAGTTCCACTACTAGCCAACAGATGGATTCAAGTCGGATAGCCACATGTGCTATCTGTTATATAAGTTCCACTACCAGCCAACAAATGGATTCAAGTCTGATATCCACATGTGCTATCCGCTATGACAGATGTCAAACGTGCTGATAGCTTTCACTCTAGTTTGACTGTGGATGATCGTGGCTTTGTTCTTATGGTACCTCTTTGTGTGGCTCTTTATTTAGGTTTGTTCTAAGATTAATTTAATAGTTTTGTTATAGTTCTTAATTTTTTATTAGTAATAGTATGTTAGATTACTTAGTTTAGTTAATAGTTTTATTTATATATTACATTTTTAAATTTTCGATAGATTTAGTTTCTACTGTATCAATTTTAGTTAGTTTAAAATTTTAAATAAATTCCCTTTCAGTTAAACAGAATGGATCTTGCGCATTCCTAATCGTTCGTCTATTCAATCGAATTTCTTCCCGTCTTACCTCTTCTTCAAGTATATCTGCGGCTAATAAAACCCTATAAATATATGCCATAATCCAAAATTATTTTTAAACAAAGGTTGTTGGAATTATAAATAATTATTATAATTTAAATATGTACTTACAATATATAGATATAAATCAAATATTATTATGATATAGCATACGTATTTTAACACAAACTTGAAAAACCGAACTGCTTGTCAACTTGTCATTCAGAGTTATCAATCACTTTCAAAACAAACATTCAAATTATCAAATTACAGCGTGACACTTTGCTCGTAGCGGTACCACTGGAGTTCTCGCTACGGATAGCCATATGTGGCTATATTACTATAAATTCCACTACTGGCCAACAGATGGAGTCAGAGTCGGATAGCGGGATTGGGCTATGATAGCCTCACGCTATATGAATTAGAATAGACCCCCGATCAGAATATTAATTAGGGCGACTGGATACCAATCCCCGCGTTAACTATTGGCTTCGCCCCTGTCACATCTAGCAATCTCAAATAATTGTTGATGGTAAATCTTGTTCAATTTTAAATATTTTCCCTAATTAGCAACAAATATGAAATTGTCGAATTTTTATGAGAGTTCAGACCGCAAAACAAAACGTTCCAAAATGGTACAACTGTTCGGGATGCAGCATGAAAGACGGGTCCGTTTAACGTACTACGTTTATTACCTAGTAGATTAGATTTTATTTTAAAATGTCGGAACTGTCATAAAAATTCGACATTTTCATATTTGTACCTAATGGACCTTTCCAATTTAAAGAGATAGAAGATATGCGCAATGGGGATCAGGGGATATAATTTGAGAAAATTAGAGCTGCACTTTTTTGTCCAAGGATACCGGAGGAAGGAGAAGGCGATTTTTTAGTACATTGAAACATATTTTCATGGAATGAACAGTTACAGGTTTAATGCCTTTTTATATAAAGAAATAAATCAAAATTAATTTGATTAAAATTACTTCACTACATACATACGTACGGCATTTGAAGGAATATTTGAACATACAACTACTAATATTCTATCATGCATGTGTAGAGCCAAGAATAAACTACGGTATTAGGTTTTGGCTCGGGTTTTGGGGTAACTCTACTTGTGCTCAATCTGTCTTTATCGCTCAAAAAAGAATAATTAGATGTTTAGCATATAAGAACTCTTCTTGTAAACCACTTTGTAAAAAACTTAAACTGCTTACAGTGACTGAGTTCTATATACTCGACATTTGTCTTTATATATTTCAAAATAGAAATAAAATCAAACTCAACTCTGACATTCATGAGTACCAAACTAGAAACAAAAATGACTTCCGTATTCCGTATACCTAAATCTAGAGTTAAAGTCGTCGAAGATTCTCCAGATAGGATTGGTCTATCATTTTTCAATAAGCTACCAGAGAACATTAAAAACTCGAAATCCTGTAAATATTTTAAAACTAAGTATTTATACGGTAATAATTTTTATAATGTAAATGAATTTATGTTTTGAATGATTATTGTACGACGTTTTCTATATACAGTGTAATGTATCAGCAGAAATAAAAGATTTACTATTATTGTTATTATTATTATTATCATTATCATTATCATTATCATTATCATTATCATTATCATTATCATTATCATTATCATTATCATTATCATTATCATTATCATTATCATTATCATTATCATTATCATTATCATTATCATTATCATTATCATTATCATTATCATTATCATTATCATTATCATTATCATTATCATTATCATTATCATTATCATTATCATTATCATTATCATTATCATTATCATTATCATTATCATTATCATTATCATTATCATTATCATTATCATTATCATTATCATTATCATTATCATTATCATTATCATTATCATTATCATTATCATTATCATTATCATTATCATTATCATTATCATTATCATTATCATTATCATTATCATTATCATTATCATTATCATTATCATTATCATTATCATTATCATTATCATTATCATTATCATTATCATTATCATTATCATTATCATTATCATTATCATTATCATTATCATTATCATTATCATTATCATTATCATTATCATTATCATTATCATTATCATTATCATTATCATTATCATTATCATTATCATTATCATTATCATTATCATTATCATTATCATTATCATTATCATTATCATTATCATTATCATTATCATTATCATTATCATTATCATTATCATTATCATTATCATTATCATTATCATTATCATTATCATTATCATTATCATTATCATTATCATTATCATTATCATTATCATTATCATTATCATTATCATTATCATTATCATTATCATTATCATTATCATTATCATTATCATTATCATTATCATTATCATTATCATTATCATTATCATTATCATTATCATTATCATTATCATTATCATTATCATTATCATTATCATTATCATTATCATTATCATTATCATTATCATTATCATTATCATTATCATTATCATTATCATTATCATTATCATTATCATTATCATTATCATTATCATTATCATTATCATTATCATTATCATTATCATTATCATTATCATTATCATTATCATTATCATTATCATTATCATTATCATTATCATTATCATTATCATTATCATTATCATTATCATTATCATTATCATTATCATTATCATTATCATTATCATTATCATTATCATTATCATTATCATTATCATTATCATTATCATTATCATTATCATTATCATTATCATTATCATTATCATTATCATTATCATTATCATTATCATTATCATTATCATTATCATTATCATTATCATTATCATTATCATTATCATTATCATTATCATTATCATTATCATTATCATTATCATTATCATTATCATTATCATTATCATTATCATTATCATTATCATTATCATTATCATTATCATTATCATTATCATTATCATTATCATTATCATTATCATTATCATTATCATTATCATTATCATTATCATTATCATTATCATTATCATTATCATTATCATTATCATTATCATTATCATTATCATTATCATTATCATTATCATTATCATTATCATTATCATTATCATTATCATTATCATTATCATTATCATTATCATTATCATTATCATTATCATTATCATTATCATTAACATTAACATTACCATTACCATTACCATTACCATTACCATTACCATTGTCATTGTCATTGTCATTGTCATTGTCATTGTCATTGTCATTGTCATTGTCATTGTCATTGTCATTGTCATTGTCATTGTCATTGTCATTGTCATTGTCATTGTCATTGTCATTGTCATTGTCATTGTCATTGTCATTGTCATTGTCATTGTCATTGTCATTGTCATTGTCATTGTCATTGTCATTGTCATTGTCATTGTCATTGTCATTGTCATTGTCATTGTCATTGTCATTGTCATTGTCATTGTCATTATCATTATCATTATCATTATCATTATCATTATCATTATCATTATCATTATCATTATCATTATCATTATCATTATCATTATCATTATCATTATCATTATCATTATCATTATCATTATCATTATCATTATCATTATCATTATCATTATCATTATCATTATCATTATCATTATCATTATCATTATCATTATCATTATCATTATCATTATCATTATCATTATCATTATCATTATCATTATCATTATCATTATCATTATCATTATCATTATCATTATCATTATCATTATCATTATCATTATCATTATCATTATCATTATCATTATCATTATCATTATCATTATCATTATCATTATCATTATCATTATCATTATCATTATCATTATCATTATCATTATCATTATCATTATCATTATCATTATCATTATCATTATCATTATCATTATCATTATCATTATCATTATCATTATCATTATCATTATCATTATCATTATCATTATCATTATCATTATCATTATCATTATCATTATCATTATCATTATCATTATCATTATCATTATCATTATCATTATCATTATCATTATCATTATCATTATCATTATCATTATCATTATCATTATCATTATCATTATCATTATCATTATCATTATCATTATCATTATCATTATCATTATCATTATCATTATCATTATCATTATCATTATCATTATCATTATCATTATCATTATCATTATCATTATCATTATCATTATCATTATCATTATCATTATCATTATCATTATCATTATCATTATCATTATCATTATCATTATCATTATCATTATCATTATCATTATCATTATCATTATCATTATCATTATCATTATCATTATCATTATCATTATCATTATCATTATCATTATCATTATCATTATCATTATCATTATCATTATCATTATCATTATCATTATCATTATCATTATCATTATCATTATCATTATCATTATCATTATCATTATCATTATCATTATCATTATCATTATCATTATCATTATCATTATCATTATCATTATCATTATCATTATCATTATCATTATCATTATCATTATCATTATCATCAAACTCAACTCTGACATTCATGAGTACCAAACTAGAAACAAAAATGACTTCCGTATTCCGTATACCTAAATCTAGAGTTAAAGTCGTCGAAGATTCTCCAGATAGGATTGGTCTATCATTTTTCAATAAGCTACCAGAGAACATTAAAAACTCGAAATCCTGTAAATATTTTAAAACTAAGTATTTATACGGTAATAATTTTTATAATGTAAATGAATTTATGTTTTGAATGATTATTGTACGACGTTTTCTATATACAGTGTAATGTATCAGCAGAAATAAAAGATTTACTATTATTGTTATTATTATTATTATCATTATCATTATCATTATCATTATCATTATCATTATCATTATCATTATCATTATCATTATCATTATCATTATCATTATCATTATCATTATCATTATCATTATCATTATCATTATCATTATCATTATCATTATCATTATCATTATCATTATCATTATCATTATCATTATCATTATCATTATCATTATCATTATCATTATCATTATCATTATCATTATCATTATCATTATCATTATCATTATCATTATCATTATCATTATCATTATCATTATCATTATCATTATCATTATCATTATCATTATCATTATCATTATCATTATCATTATCATTATCATTATCATTATCATTATCATTATCATTATCATTATCATTATCATTATCATTATCATTATCATTATCATTATCATTATCATTATCATTATCATTATCATTATCATTATCATTATCATTATCATTATCATTATCATTATCATTATCATTATCATTATCATTATCATTATCATTATCATTATCATTATCATTATCATTATCATTATCATTATCATTATCATTATCATTATCATTATCATTATCATTATCATTATCATTATCATTATCATTATCATTATCATTATCATTATCATTATCATTATCATTATCATTATCATTATCATTATCATTATCATTATCATTATCATTATCATTATCATTATCATTATCATTATCATTATCATTATCATTATCATTATCATTATCATTATCATTATCATTATCATTATCATTATCATTATCATTATCATTATCATTATCATTATCATTATCATTATCATTATCATTATCATTATCATTATCATTATCATTATCATTATCATTATCATTATCATTATCATTATCATTATCATTATCATTATCATTATCATTATCATTATCATTATCATTATCATTATCATTATCATTATCATTATCATTATCATTATCATTATCATTATCATTATCATTATCATTATCATTATCATTATCATTATCATTATCATTATCATTATCATTATCATTATCATTATCATTATCATTATCATTATCATTATCATTATCATTATCATTATCATTATCATTATCATTATCATTATCATTATCATTATCATTATCATTATCATTATCATTATCATTATCATTATCATTATCATTATCATTATCATTATCATTATCATTATCATTATCATTATCATTATCATTATCATTATCATTATCATTATCATTATCATTATCATTATCATTATCATTATCATTATCATTATCATTATCATTATCATTATCATTATCATTATCATTATCATTATCATTATCATTATCATTATCATTATCATTATCATTATCATTATCATTATCATTATCATTATCATTATCATTATCATTATCATTATCATTAACATTACCATTACCATTACCATTACCATTACCATTACCATTACCATTACCATTACCATTACCATTGTCATTGTCATTGTCATTGTCATTGTCATTGTCATTGTCATTGTCATTGTCATTGTCATTGTCATTGTCATTGTCATTGTCATTGTCATTGTCATTGTCATTGTCATTGTCATTGTCATTGTCATTGTCATTGTCATTGTCATTGTCATTGTCATTGTCATTGTCATTACCATTACCATTGTCATTGTCATTGTCATTGTCATTGTCATTATCATTATCATTATTATTATTATTATTATTATTATTATTATTAATTATTATTACATACAAAAGAATAGGTAAATTTAAGTACAGATTTCAATAATAAATAATATAGAGAGAAGTGAAAGCAACTGCAAAATTTGGATTTAGAGCTGCATTTTTTAAATTAGAACTGCAGAAACAAGCCAGAGCTGCACCAAATTATATCCCCTGATGGGGATCTGCGCATAGTAAGAACAACTGAGATCTATGACGTTTGATTCTAAAAAAATTAGACGTAAAATGTAAGATAACTTTAAAAAATCTTATCGAAATAAGTTACAAAAGCTTTTATTGAAGGTAAAATGTCTAACGATGCAAATTTTCACTGAGAATACAGGTATTTTAATGACTGCAATATTTTTGACGTTTCGTTTGACAGCCCAACTGGCAGTTGTTCGCGCCATTTTCTTACTATTTGCAGCGATAGAAAGAGATAGCCCTTAAATTGGAAAGGTCCATAAGGGAAAATGTTTTTTTTTTAAATTTATGTTTAAGATTTACCATTAACAATTATTTGAGATTGCTAAGAGATATACAGGGTTGAAGCCCTATGAAAATGTATGTAGTTGGAAGATCATTCAAAATAACCTGAATGGGACCATAAGCAATTTTTTTCAATTGAGAGCAATCAGGGAACATTTAGAACCCCTTTTAAATCTAGCAAAAAACAAAAAGTTCTTCCATTAAATTTTGATTCTTTACCTGCAATGAAAATAACAAATATTTAAACAACTGTCATTTGAACGTTAAAATCAACGTACGTGTGAATAAAACGATATGCAAAATCTAAACTTGAAAACCTCTTATTTTGTACCTCCGTTAAGATTTAATGTTAACAACGCTGATGGCATGTTCTTGTACGCTATGCAAATACTCTCTAATATGAATATTTAAACGTCAAAATCAACGTACGTGTGTGGTAGGTACGTATTATTAAAACGATTTGCAAAATCTAAACTTTTGAGAAGACGTTATTTTATTTTATACATACGTCCGTTATTAAATTCAATCATTTTCATAAACTACATTTCTATGAGGATAGCATAATTTTGAAAGTAGTACTCCAAAAATGATTTGATAAATAGCAATCTGTAGCTTAAATATTATTTATTTAATGTTTAATAACACTATCAGACTACTAGGACCGATAACGCACGGAAATGAAAAATATGTCTCTTATTTGCGGCATTAGTCTCCGGAGACATACTACAAAGACTCAGCAAGTTAATACTTGCTCCTTTTTGATATTTGTTCTTGTGCTTAATAAAAATTTATTTACCTCTTATATCCTGATGATTTTAAATAGAGTAGTACGTATCGGCCTCCGGCGACCGCTTGTAAAAAAATTTGTGATCAGTCTCCAGAGACCGGTAACGCATACACATGAAACAGCATTTTCTACTACTGCAGTCAGCATATTAATAATACGCTTATCTTCATTTCAAATTTTAATTTTGAAAAAATAATGTAACGTTTATTTATTTGGGTAAAGTGTAAAAATCAAAGAATTGTTATTAATTAAAATAAATGTTTATTAAACGATAAATACTTAAACACTAAGATTATTTATTTATTGTACTCTCACTGTACTGTCATACTTTCATTTCACTACTAATTCAAATCTTAGACTGCCGATCGATTGCAAACGGTTGCAGACTGTCTACGCGATATTTATATCACTATATTTATCTCACTATTTATTTAAATCACATTAAAGTGTCGATTTCTCTCACGGGACTCTACTCGACAGTTCAATTCCACTGACTCTATTACTTATATACTGCTACGCTGCTAAAGTCACTAACTGCCTTACTCTATGTAACTGACTACCAGAACTCCCACAGCCTCTGTATACTCAACTGAAATCCACAGCGTCTGTATACTCAACTGACTCCCACAGCGTCTATATACTCAACTGATTTCTACAGCGTCTGTATACTCAACTGATTTTCACAGCGTCTGTGTAGTTAACTTACTTCCACAGCCTCTGTATACACAATTGAACTTCAAGCCTCTGTATACACAACTGAACTCCACAGCCTCTGTATACAGAACTGAACTTCGCTGGCCGACTTCACTAACGGAACTGTTGGGCAGAGCTGCGTCGTTTAGATACCTTCTGGAGAGCTGTCGAATATTCCATACTATAATAACGTCGGCTCCAGAAGCTCAATGGTTAGAGCAACGGCTCGTAATCATGAGTACGCTAGGGGTTCTGGATTCGAATCCCACTAAGGCATGGATGTTTGTATATGTAAACCTCTCTGTAATTGGGATTTAATCCTGTTGAGAGGTTTTAAAAAAAAGCTTCAGGCGACCGGAAGTAATTAAATAGGCCGAGACTCGTTTGTTTACTTCGCCACTTGCTCGCGACGTTTAGCTCATCGACTAACTTACATGCATTAATATATATTTTTAAAGTTTTTATTCAAATTACGTTAACTACAAAAAAAAATATTACTTCATATCTGATATTGGAACATATCAGTCCATTTACTCCTAAAAACTTCTAAACTCCATTGTCTTCTTATCTGTTTTGTAAGGTTTATCTATATTAAGGTACTAATTCTTCCACTAAGTTCCTAACAAAGTGGCAAAGGCCATTTCATATCTTTTACTTTCTCAGCAAATACGTTAATTGCCGCTAACAAGTCCTATAAAAAATAACAAAAACTAGTCTGGAACATGCAACTAAATGAAAGTGAATCTCAAAATACAAGAAAGAGGAATTATTATATGAGTTTTCGCAACAGATTTCGCAAACTCAACCTAGAAGCGAATGAATTGAGAATTATGTTGGCTATTTATTTAATTATAAAATAAAATAAATTACAGTCAATAAATAAACATATCTAAATAAAACTTTTATATTAAATTAAATTAAAATACACTTCCGTTAGGATATTTTTTTTTTAATTAGCACCACATACATCACGAAAAATAAAATATTACAGTGTTTTGACATCACAAGCATATACATAATTCTTTTCTTAAATTTAATTTACAACAATTATTATATACTAATAAATTTTCATGTAAAATTTAAAAAAAGTATATAAATAAATATACGTACCTATATCTCATCACAACCACTCAAACTGAGTGTGGCAGTTTAGTTTTAAAAAAATTTGGGATACTTTTAATATAGTTTTAAAAATTACTAAGTATAAAAAATAGCCATCACTAATAAATTCTGTACCATAAAAGTATTACCTATATATATATATATATATATATATATATATATATATATATATATATATATATATATATATATATATATATATATTATTTTAAAATTATAAACAAATTATATATACTATGTTCATTTTAAATAGGCCACCATTGCTATCTCGAGAACTCTAAGAGCTACAAAAGCGGTTAAATGGGCAAACAATTTCTATTTCATAAGACAAATATTAAGAAAAGAAAAAAAAATTTTTAACCAGTGGTTCTCAAAATATGGGACCTAACTTTTTTTATTTTAAATGAAAACTTATAATTTTCATTTGCTAATTCGTTAGAGAATTTTATTCTGAATTCAGTGATATAACATTTATATATTCTTACATAATGATTTTTTTGAGAAAAATACGTGTAAAATTTTATATTACTTTGATTAAAATATGGCTATAATAAGAGTGCCACGAATGGAAAAAATGAACACATATTATTTTTATTAAATAGAATTAGAGGGCCCTGACTGAAAGAAGTGAATGTTTTGTTCTTGTAATTAATCATAAATGTCAACGCAAACAAAATATTCACGTATTTCTTTCATGGCATTCTAATTCTACGTAAAAAAAATTAACAGGTAATAGGGTTTTTTCATTCATGACATTCTTACTATAGCCATCCTTTAATAAAATTAATATAAAACTATACATGCATTTTTCTCAAAAAAATTGTTGTGTAAGGGGATAAAAATATTACATCACTGAATCCAGAATAAAATTCTCTAACGAATGAGCAAATAAAAAATATATGTTCTCATTTAAAATTAAAAATTTAGGTCTCGTATTTCGAGAACTTGAAATGGTTAGAATAAGCTATTTTTAGTATTTTTTTTAAAAGTACATGAAATTCAAAATACTCTTTCTAAAATATACAACAAGAAATATTAATACAGAATATGTAAAATTATTGTTTGAAAAACGTAGTTGTTCACGATTAATGAGTAAGGGCTGGTTTATGTTGAATTTAGTTTATAAATTTAAATTTAGAAATTTAGATTAAAATTTACATTTTTCTGCCTGGTTAATGTTCGATTTTGAAATTCTGGATCTGACCAATCAGCATCTATCATGTGTGACTTGTCACTGCTTGTCAATTTTGACGTTTCGCCAGTTTAAATTTTAGGGTACGATTTTATTTTCATAGCCATGGATTTGTTAAAAATTAAGAACAAGATAACTTTTTAATAACGCCGGGAATGTTTTTTACTATTGTTGATTTGTATAATGAAGAAAGAAACAAACGCAAACGTAAAAAACGTAGATGGTCTGTCACACCTATGAACAGATTAAGATTTGTCAACGGGGCGTAGTTACTGCATATTAATAAAAAAATTCAAATTAGAAACACAAAAATAGAACAGACAGCTGACGGATAAAGCAAAGTTATCCGCCATGTTTATTAGTGCTCCCTTGTGATTGGTCGAATTTGAAATTTACATTTTCAAATGTAAAATATAAGCCCAGTTGCATAAAGCATTGTTAACTTTAATCACGTTGTTAACTTTGACAAGGCTTCTTTTCCAATGTATTTTTGATACGTATCCATGGTTACAATGTGTAGTTAAACAGATGAACAGCTAACAACGTTTTATGCAACTGGCCCATAGTTATATTCCAAATCTAATGGTCGGTTTATGATGGATTTAATTTACAAATTTAGATTTACGAATTTAAATTTATAAATATAAATTGTACATATCTGCCTTTACTGGTTCATGATGAATTTAAGAAATTTATGATTTAGAATTTACATTTAAAATATCACCATATGTTATATACTAAATGTAAATTTGTAAATGCGTCCAATCATTTCACAGTATTTCAAACAATGATTTTTGGTGGGAAAAATGATAGTTTCAAGTGACAGTTGAAACATTTTAATTTTTATTTGACAAGTGGATTCTAAAAATATGGATATATTATTAATATTATCTGTAGAACAATACAGATTGATTATGTGTGTCAAACCACGTGACCTAATATAAGTTGATTGGGCATATTTCATATCTTCAAATTCACTATAAACCAGCAAGATAAATCGTAAATTTCAAATCTAAATTTGTAAATCTAAATTTATAAATTAAATGATCATAAACCAGCCATAAATTTCAAATTTCTAAATTTATTTGTAAATCGTTCATAAACCATTGTATGCGTTTCAAGTATGTTTATATTTTAAAATCTAAATTATCAATTGTAAATTCGTAAATTAAATTCACCATAAACCAGCCCTTAGGGCTTGTTTATTTAGATTTTAGATCTGAATTTGGAAATATAAAATGTTTATAAATGCATTTCCTGGTTCATAAAGCTTTTAGACTTAAAAAAATTATATTTTGAATTTTTAAATCAAATTCATAGCAACAATTTCTTGCAATATGCAGTACCTATGCATATAATATGTACTCGCAAACAGTGTTGTAACTTATCTAGATTAATCATCTAGATAATAAAGTTTTATCTATTATCTTATCTAGATAATTTTTTCGAAGTTATCTATTATCTTATCTAAATAAAAATTAAAATTATATTTATTAATTTTTTGAAAATCGTCTAGATGAAAATTTTAATAAAACAATAAAAAATCTTTTCTATTACAAATCGAATTTAAAAGCTTTTCAGCTTAGGGGGACAAATTTTAACCCCACTTCGGTGTAATCTGTCGGACGACAATTTTGAAACCTATTATTTCTCAACTCAAATGTAATTTATAAATATAGTAATATTAATACGAGTATAATACGAATACTGTTAATTTAATTTTAAATTTTACAGAACCTTAATCTATATGATTACATGATTACAGAAACACAAAAGTTGTAAGTAGGTACAGTTTCGCAAATTATGAGATAACTGCGATTAAATATTTCATTAATCACTACTTTCATTATTTGTAACTGACTACTACATATTTTAATTGTGATATATTCCATTAGTAACCGTATATATAATATACTTTGTAAATTTAGAAACCAAATAATTTAATTACTTTTTAGTAATTGTAAAATTGGAACAATGTTTTGAATACGGCGCAAGGCGGACATAGAACAATAGTACCTATCCATATATTCCTAACACAGGTGGAAAGTGTTTCATTTCTAATGAAATTTTTTATCTATACTATTTTAATTGCAATCAGAAATTAATAATAAGTAGTTAATACAGAGTGATCAAAAATAACTGATTCAGTTGGCAATACAGTTGTGGATATCTTTTTATTCCATTGTTTATACAACACCACGTGAAGGCGGAAATACTATTTGACATGTCATTTTTCAAATAAATACAGATGGGTTATGTCAGAACAGGCGCCTGAGAGCTAATCGGATTTTGAGTGATTTAAATACTTTAGATTACTGCTCTGTGGTTAATGTAAGAAATAAAAAGCTGTGGATAGGGGAAACAATGACCATTTTAATAAAAATTTATAGATGTACTCAAATTTAAATTTTCAAATATCACTGTGAACAGTGTCAACGACAGGAAATAAACTTTTGTATCAGTCTTACCAATTTTAAGTAATTTTTACTTCCTTGTACAAAGTAAAGGAAGTATTGTATTCGCGAAAAATTTCGGTTTCCAGATTTCAACGGAAATATCCATTTGGGCCATCCCTGAATCCATTTTGACTAATTTCGTCGTGACGTCTGTACATACGTACGTACGTATCTCGCATAACTCAAAAACAGTAAGCCGTAGAAAGTTGAAATTTTGTATTTAGGACTTCTATAACATCTAGTTGTGCACCTCCTTTTTTGGTCATTACATAATTACCAGAAATGGTACTTTATTTGAAGCCTATAATAGATTTTAATGAAAAACTATATGTATTAAAATATAATCCAAAACTTTTCACATTTAGTATATAAGACTTTTATATCAATTGGAATAACATAGCAGATTTTGGTTAAAACAGGCTAACCGGAAGTGATATATTACCTGAAGTTGTTAACAGTCTTTCTTGAATAAAATGGTTTCATTTTGATTTTAGAAATAAATGCTTCAAATAAGAGAATTAAATTCTGCGTCTAGCACATCAAGTATTATTTGTATAAGCGAGATATGTAAATTTAAAACTTATATACTTTTTGGTTTTTGTAATGAAGCTTGCTATGAATTAGGACAAAAAATAACAAAAAAAAAAAAATAAAAAATAGATATTATTATCAAATTACGTCAAATACGTGCAATTTTATAATTGAGTCTATACTTCATATTAGTCTTGCGTACAAGGAAGTCGTGTGGTGTCCACATCAGATTTTTTTTTATTGCCAACCGAATCAGTTATTTTTGATCACTCTGTATATAAATAATAATAATATTAATAACCTCACATGAATAAACGAATGGTTTGGCCTTGTTCATATGTCACATTATCACATTAACTGTCAGTTCGATTTCTAACTTTAAATTTTGATTTCTTTTCATTTATTTATACTTAGGTATTATTTACAATTCTCTTTGTTACTTTATATTTAAAATGTAAAGAATCTTTGTCCCGACGTTGGGAAGTGGCAACTTCCCGACCTCTATTACAATGACTAACTTCCCAACTTTTTAAAAGTCAGAAATCGCCATATTATTTTCGACGTTTCTGGTAATTTTTCTCACGAAACTACTTTTCGATTTTTTGACAGTTGTAGTTAACAGTCAACACAGCACACATGTGTTTATTGTGTTGTCTATGTAACTACAGCCATAACTAGGAAGTTTTTACAGTCCCGACCGCGGGACCGCATTAAGAAAATTAAAGTCCCGAATAGGCGTAATTTACGGAATTTCTTCAAATACATTTTAACATTATCTAACGTAACACACAAAATTCATGCTTGGAAAACTAAGGCCGACTTTTGCGCAAGGTATAGGTTTTTGTTGTTGTTTTTAGAAAAATATACCATCCTAAGTAAGGTGTTCAATAACGGCCCCGCGTTACTAAAACACGCCTTATTGATTTAATTGGTCCGCCATCCCTCTTCGTGAGTATAATTTTTTGAATACGGTCCCGCGGTCGGGAGTCTAGCCATGTCCTTTAAACTACTAGTAGGTAAACTATATTTTGTTCCACGTTGAAGCATTGGTCTTATATTTCCGATTCAGTGATTGGCTAATTGCCGGCACGTATTTACACTATTAAAGTTTTGCTGTCAAATCATTTGACAATTGCTCTCATTTATGTCTTGTCTATTTCATATTAAGTAAGAAAATAACAGATTGCGCTTGAGAACTGATTGTTTTCACATGAATTAAATAAATAATAATAAATTCGTAACATGATTATTTATCACTTAATTCTGTGGATTTTATTTGGCAGCTGATAGGCGATTTTATCGTTTTCGTGAACTAGATGTGCGTTCTGACCAATGAGAGGGCAGACTTTATTTCTATATCTAAACCAAAGTTATTTCTTACGTGAAATGAACTATTGTTAAAATTTCAAAAATATTATTAATTCTACTTCATTTATTAAATTAAAAGTTGTTGTTTATTAATTTATGTGTTTTATTTTTATATTATAATTTCTATATTTACCAATTTGTGGTACACATCAAGAGATTGTATTAATTAAAATAAATATATTATTAATTCTTATTATACTCTATTCACGATAGCAAGAGAATTTGATAGTAATTCTTGGACAAACACAAGTCAATCTATTGGTCAAAAGAGAATTATATATATATATATATATATATATATATATATATATATATATATATATATATATATATATATATATATATATATATAATAACGGGAACAGATAAAATTGACACTCTGTATATACTCCGTTCGCCGAAACGAGACAATGTGAATCTAATTCTTGAACAAAGACAAGTCATTCTATTGGTCAAAAAAAAGGATAAGTCGAAAAATAAAATATGACTTGTTTCTGTTCTAGAATTATTTCTACATCCTCTCGTTTCAGCGAACGAGAATAGCACATACAAATTAGGGCTGGGCGATTATAAAATTCGGTAATCGATTATCGATTACTGTAAAATATCGATTAATCGATTATTTAAGCAATAATCGGTCACAGATAAGCGATTATTTGACTATTAATCGGTTATCGATTATTGATAATCATTTATTCAAATAATCGATAATTGATTATGTTTATTTATTTTATTACATAATTAAATAATTTATTGTACATGTATATACGCAGTAAAAATTTTCTTTCATTCTGCATAAATTGCATTTTTGATTTATCGTACAGGAAATATTATAAAAAAGAAATGAGGTAATATTGTTCGATATTTATTACATTAAAATGACGAGTACGTTCCGCGTGGTCGAATTCCCCGCGGTCTAAATCCCACGCGGTCGAAATCATATGCAGTCGAAATTCCAGGCGGGCAAAATGTACCCCTACCACTTTGCCTATTCTACAGAAATTCCAATATTTCCACGCCGTCGAATCCCACCCGGTTAAAATGTTACACGATACAAAACCCTCGCTCCCGTACCGCTCTATTTATCGGTCGTATTGCATTCTAACAATCTATGCTTCGTGGTAGTTCCGCGTCAAAGATAATATATTATTATTTTTATTATTATTATTATTATTATTATTATTATTATTATTATTATTATTATTATTATTATTATTATTAAAAAGAAATTTTAAAACATTATATTATCATATAACGAACTATTTAATGAATGAACCAGGAAAAGAATTTACCTATACATTTTAAGTAAACATGATAGTTTATTAGTTATTTAATATTATTAAATAATTAAATTTATTTTCAAGTAGACAAGTACGTGTCGATACATCAAATTACCGTTATTGTCAAAATATGCCGAGTGGAAGAAAATATATTTGGAAATAAAAGCAACATAAGATTTATAATAGACACAGTAATACATAATTTTACAACTGAAATAACGAATGAACTGCTTATTAACATAATATGATAGCTAATCTAAAATGGCGGACCAGAAATATCAATCATTTTACTTAAAATGTATAGGTAAATTCTTTTCCTGCTTCATTCATTAAATAGTTTGTTGTATATTGTATAATAATATATGTTTTAATTTTTTTTAATATATTATCTTTGACGCGGTACTACCACGAAGCATAGATTGTTAGAATACAATATACGATGAATAAAGAGAGCGGTACGGGAGTTTTGTATCGTGTAACTTTTCGACCGGGTGGGATTCGACGGCGTGGAAATATTTGAATTTCTGTAGAACAGATAAAATGGTGGGGTACATTTCGACCGCGTGGAATTCGACCGCGCGAGATGCTTCGAAAATGACCATAAAAAGCAGTTTGGAATATGCACCTATTAGAAAAAATTGCTTAAAAATATTCCAAACTTTAATTATATTATTTCTAAGATTACTTCATTCGGAACATTTTTTAACAATTATAAACCGTTGAATATCGATGGTTTACTTCCTTTTAAACAAATGATCAGGATCAGAGTCATGCCTGACGCAATGCGATATTATTATCGTACAAATAAATATAATATGTATGTGATAATCGATTATAAAATAATCGATTACCTATCGAGTTATAAAATATTATCGGGTATAAAATAATCGATTATCGACTATGATCGTTCATCGGTATAAAATAATCGGTACCCGATTTATCGGTTATTTGAAAACAAAAATCAACGTCATCGATATTCGATTGTTTTTTGATTAATCAATTATTTTTCCCAGCCCTAATACAAATAAATTTCTCCCTACTGGTAGCATACTAACGGACGGCAGCATATTCATACCATACACTGTCGTTTGTCGTTATCATATATCACTAATGCAAATCAACCTTTAATTTTCTTAATCAAGAAATCATATCAAAAAATAATTTATCCTAATTCTGTCACTTTCTTATCTTCATTCTACTTAAAATTATGCCACAATGTGACTGGAGTGTTGGGCATATCAAATACTTGAACCCAATGTCCATCTTTGGGGCCAATGGTGAGTCTACCGAGTTCAGACTTCTTGCCGAGTTTGTTCCGACACATCAGCCGCACTTCACATTGCACAGCGAATAGATTAGAGTTTCGCACAGTGGCATGAAGAGTTGCAGTTGTCGGCTCGAGTTTCAAGCTAATCGTCGGATCGAATCTGTCGCTTTTCCACCTGGCAACGGGGACGTTGCATTCATATACTTTCATCTTCACATACAAAGACCCTGAGGATATAGAAAATGCATTAAAGTTTTGTTGAAAATGTTTTTTAAAATTAAATAAATAAATATATCATCACATTAGGTACCCATTGCTGAGTGTGCAATCTGTTTGTACGCAGACATCGGTAAGCATGACATATTCGTACCGTCCGGGCGCTCCTTTATGGCGTGGAGAGTGCATCATAGGTATCACTTTTGTGCTGTTTAAAATTCGAAATAAATTTGACGTCGGTTGGGATCGAACCCGAGTCACCAGATTTGCGATCCAACATTTAAGAATTAAGCATACGGCCATGGTACAATCTTTTGATTTTTCCATAAAAAAATGATGATAATAATAAAATACGTAATTAGTAGTAGATATAATCATTATTTAACAAGCGTGTAATGATGATTATTTTTTTAAAAAACAAAGTTTTCAATTCGGTTTGTTACCAGTTTTTGACTAACCTACATATACAAAATTGTAATTGAGAGTTATGAATGGCATTATTGTCTTTATTCCCGTGTTTCAAATATAATTATTCGTATCGAATGGATTTTATACTCGTATAAACACCAAAACAAGAATTATTACATGATTTATAATTCTTATAAACAAGAATTTTATTAGTTTCTTGTCAAGCTTTACTTGCACTGTAACCGGTGCAGATTGTCTGAATATAACCCGGCAGAAACACCGATATTAAGTAAAGCCGGCCCCACACTTCTCGCTTTATGTATTTGTAAAAGTATCTACAATTTTTCAAGGACATGCACGAATGCAGAGTCCGACCTCCCAAATCACTCGTGTATGCTTGAAATTGTGCTTCCTCGGTAATACTTGGGAATATTTTGCAAGCAGTCATTTAATTTCCCGCCAACTTTAAATTTGTCATGATGGACAGCCAAACAGATGATATACTTCTCGTTAGTGCGGCATATGTTATTTTAAATGGGGGATATATTTTACTAAGTTCATTCCTATTTTTGTGTAGTGGATGTTTTGGTTTCCATAATATAGGTTCTTGTTCATACAGTTGTATAAATTCATTGATAATTTTATGCGAACCCATTTATGCGCCTATATGCCCGCAGCAAAGCAACTCAACTTGTTATTATATTATTTATATAATTAACAGTTAAAGTATAAATGATATTATTTAGTGCTAAAATCTTTAACAAATTAATCACAAATCGAATAGACAAGAAATAATCGCAAATATGAATTTAAGAAATTTGCCGTGAACCTGTCTCTCCGTATTTAAAATTGTTATTACTAATTAACTATACGGGTACAAACAAATGGTTTGTGGTATAATTATTTGCTAACAAACCGACCTCGCAAGAAAAAATCAAATTTTAATACGGGGGGCTGTCGTGATCGTGAAGTTAACCCTCCTGGTTTAAAAATCGTTATAACTATTTAACTATTAAGGTACGAACGAAATTATTTGTAGTATAATCGTTCATTATCGAATCACAAACCTTCCGTGAAGGAAAGAATCACAAATTATAATACGGAGGGGCTGTCGTGAAGTTGGTCCCTCATATTAAAAATCATTATAACTAATTAACTATTAAGGTACAAAAGAAATGGTTTGTGCTACAATCGTTCGCTAAGGTATCACAAACCTTCCATAAAGAAAAAAAAACACAAATTATAATATGAGGGGGCTGTCGTGAAGCTGGCCCCCGTATTAAAAATCGTTATAACTAATTAACCATTAAGGTACAAAGGAAATAATTTGTTGTACAATCGTACACTAACGAATCACAATCGATTAGCATTATTTATTTAATTATAACAAAACCATGGGGAGCCAGCTTTACGCAGGTTCATGTTACCCCTTCTGTTACCCAGCGTTTATGGAATCGGTTTCGGGAGACTGGACAATATGTCAGGGGAGTTGGGAGAGGTCGAAAATGAAAAACTACGCAAAATTAAAACCGATTTTTTGTCCTTTCCTCTCTCAGTAAGCGTTTTTTTACACCTCGAAACCACTTAAACGCCTAAGACAAGGATGTGGAACAGAAATTTCTGACCTGACTGTTAGAAACAGATTAAAAGATGCAAATTTGAAGCCTAGAAGACCTCTTCGAGCACCACGCCTTACTCAGCATCGCAATACAGCGCGAATGAGATTTGCTCGAAATCACAGAATTTGCAACTTCAACACTGGAGGCCTGTACTGTTTACATACGAATTTTGTTTAACTCGTTATGATGGTCGTGTATGTCTGTATATAGACGCCCTAGTGAACATTATTCAGCCGCTACTATACAGCAAGTGGATAGATTTGGTGAGTACGTTCTGCGCGGTCGAATTCCACGCGGTCGAATTCCATGCGGTCGAAATTCCATGGGGCCGAAATCCCACGCGGTCGAAATCCCACGCGGTCGAAATCCCACGCGGTCGAAATCCCACGCGGTCGAAATCCAAGGCGGTCGAAATGTACCCCCACCACTTTGTTCGTTCTCCAGAAATTCAAATATTTCCACGCCGTCGAATCCCATCCGGTCGAAATGTTACACGATACAAATCCCTCGTTCCCGTACAGCTCTCTTTATCGATCGTATTGCATTCTAATAATCTATGCTTCGTGGTAGTTCCGCGTCAAAGATAATATATTAAAAAAAAAATTAAAACATTATTGTACAACGAACTATTTAATGATTGAAGCAGTAAAAGAATTTACCTATACATTTTAAGTAAACATGATAGTTTACTAGTTATTTAATATTATAAAATAAATAAATTTATTTTCAAGTAGATAAGTAAGTGTAGATACATCAAGTTACCGTTATTGTCAAAATATGCAGAGTGGAAGAAAATATATTTGGAAATAAAAGCAACGTAAGATTTATAATAGACACTGTAATACATAATTTTACAACTGAAATAAGGAATGAACTGCTTATTCACATAATATGACAGCTAATCTAAAATGGCGGACCAACAATATCAATAATTTTACTTAAAATGTATAAGTAAATTCTTTTCCTGCTTCATTCATTAAATAGTTTGTTGTATAATAATATAATATGTTATTATTATTTTTTTTAAATATATTGGCCCGTATTCTGAGCGCACTTTTATACTAAAGGCGATTTTATGGAGCACACTCCTCATAAGAATATAATGAAAAGCGCGCTCCATAAAAGCGCTTTTATTATAAAAGTGCGCTCGGAATATGGGCCATTATCTTTACCACGAAGCATAGATTGTTAGAATGCAATACGATCGATAAAGAGAGCGAAACGGAGCGAGGGATTTGTATCGTGTAACATTTCGACCGGGTGGGAATCGACGGCGTGGAAATATTTGAATTTCTGTAGAACGGACAAAATAGTGGGAGTACATTTCGACCGCGTGGGATTTCGACCGCGTGGAATTTCGACCGCGTGGGAATTCGACCGCATGGAATTCGACCGCGCGGGATGCTTCGGATTTGGTCGTGCATCTGTGATCGTTTGGGCTGAAATCAGTATAGGCAACAGAACTAATCTTGTTGTGGTACTGAAAGACTAAATGTAATGAATTACATTGTAAATGACTTGGAGGCCTATATGGTACCTATTGCATATGGTGTCGGTCCTAACTTCATTCTAATGCATTCTAATACAAGGGTGTGGAATTTGGACCATGCGACAATGGTTTGACCGGCATTAAGTCCTGACCTGAATCCTATTGAACACGTGTGGGATCAGTTTTACCAACGTGTTCGTAAGCGCCCTAATTCACCACAAACCATCCAGGAAGTGACACAAGCCCTGATGGAAGAATGGAAAAGAATAACACAAGAATACCATCGCAGACTATTGCGAATCATATCACGCAGGTGGGAGAAACTGATTCGAGCTGGAAGACATGCACACCTCGCCAGTCCACAGAAAACCCGACTCTCATCGATACTATAACACTCGTGTTCACTTTGTTTTGCGTTATCTATTTACATTTCTAAGTGTAAAGGTGCATTCACAAATGAAAATTAGGTTTAGATTTATGGTTTATACTTTAGTTCAAAGGCTTTAGCCGCATATTATCTAATGACTACATTCACCCTTCAGAATTAAGGGTCTCTAAATCCAATAATAATTATTTAGGTTTATGATTTAGTTTGACGTCACAAACTTCACCAATGAGAACGAGTCTGAAATGATATAGATGTATATACCCATCTTTATTTAGTATCCACTTGGTGGATTCGGCTTTTTAAACAAATACGAGAAGAACATGGAGACTGTCATAACTTAATTGCTGAAATATAACCAATAATGCCAAGCGAATGACAGTTTCGATAGTTTCACGGCGCACAGGAGAGTAATAAAATGGTTTTTGTTGATTTGTCGAGTGGAGGACTCGGAAGTTATTAGTTAACTCGGTAATGTTGACGAGTATTGGGAAGCTATAGTGTACAAGGACACTAACGGCGAGTCGGGAAGTTACTGGTATACCGGGATAACTGTGGAAGTGAATACTCTGTATTATTGAAGAGTATTGGGAAGCTAGGTATACGGGGGCAGTAACGGCAAGTGGAAGTGGATACTCGGCAGTGGTGTTAAAGAATTGAGGCATTCGAACAGTCGGTGATACTAAGTCTGTGTAAGAGAGAGAGTTACATAAATAAACAGATAGTGAGGTTAAAGGTGTAACTTCTGTCCGAGCAGTTGAATATACACACACTGTTGAGTCAGTTGAGTATATAGACGCTGTGGAGGTTGGTAGGCGGACAGTTAATTGGTTAAATAAATAAACAGTGACATAAATAATCGAAATAAATAATTAGCAAGATCGTATAAATAAATAGTCGTGTTAATTGTTAAATAAATAAATAGGGTTAGTGTTGTCTAGTTAATTATAGTTTTAGTCTTAAGTAGTTTTTTAAATAATTATTTAATATTAGTAATAGTCATTTTCATTATAGTTTAATAAACACTTATTTTAATTAATAATAATTGTCTAATATTTACGCGCCACCCAAATAAATTGTAAATAAAAACGTTACATAAAGATCAGTGGCGCACACATATCAGCTGATTCCAAGCAGTACCTACCTATGTATATCATAGTATATTGAGATGAATAAAGAAATTATTTAAAATGCTATATGTAATGTGACTATTTCAAAAAAATCGAAATACTAGAGAAGGTATTGTGGTATAGTCTGATTTCTGTAAACCATTTTATCATTATTAAGTTTTATATTATATTTTATATTAGTTAAATATTACAAGATGCAATGTACATACACGGAAATTGCGAGTAAAGAACTTAGATAATGATGATGTAAGCATATCTTTCTGTTATATTCGCAATAAATGAAGAATTTTTTTTATTGAAAATATACCAGGCTCTAAATGGAATTAGTACCATAAGGTCGGAAAGGAAAATACATGAAAAATACGAACCCTGTGAATTTCTACCTGACCATTAACATTAAATGGTACAAAATCTATAAAAATAGACGAATTATGTCAAAAATAGACTTCTATTTCATACAACTGCAAGTATTATTCAGTTTTAAGACAATTTTCTGCTTAATATTGACTTAAGAAACACATTTTTCTATTTTGGTTCTTTAATATTCACTTTATGAAAAACCAAAATAGAAATTCCTAAACATGATATAACGTATATTTTTTTAAAAAGGACGAAAATAGAAAATATACTATAAAGTACACGTTTCGTAAGACATTTCAGCGCACTTGTCCCCTTAGAACGTGTGCTAATATAATGTCTTATGAAACTTGTATTTTGATGTGCTATTTCATACAATTCACTGTTTCAATTATACGGCCATTGTTTGAGTTTTATTAATATCTATTTATATCGCATTCAACTGTCCGACCTCCACAGCGTCTGTATACTCAACTAACTCCACAGCATCTGTATACTCAACTGTCCGAACAGAATTAAATCCTTTCAACTCTCTTCAACTCCACTAACCGAGTTACTTCCGATCCAGTATCACTAACTGTCCGTATGCTGTCGAGTACCTATTCATTTCCACTCGCCTTTACTATCCCCGTATACTCTACCTTCCCAATACTTCTCAACTCTATTGAGTATTCACTTCTACAGCTATCTCAGTATACTAGTAACTTCCCAAGTATTCCACTCGACACTATATTGCATACGCTCACCACGATACTGCTAAAGTCACTAACTGCCTTACTCTATGTAACTGGCTACTAGAACTCCCACAGCATCTGTATATACAACTACCAGAGTTCACATTCTCTCACGGGTCTTCACTCGTCAGCTCACTCAGCTGACCGACTTCACTAACGGAATTCACTATGTAACTAACTCTCGGGCATAGCTGCGTCCCTTCTATATAGCTGCCATTACTTTCTAGAGAGCTCTAGAATATTCGACCCCATAACAACAACGAACACAAAAGGTGATCGGAAGTAATTAAACACGTCGCGACTCGTTTGTTTACGTCACCCGGCTGCTAGTGTGATTACGACATAGCTATACTTAACGCTTGTTCAGCGAAGCGGCGGTACTCACACGATACAATTTCATTAAATTTACTATGGAAGTAAATTCAAGTGTACGTTCATGAAACCGGCCCTTGTTTGTCAATTTATATTTTTTGCAAAAGACTTTTTTAGTTCATTCTATCGGCCTTATTCTCGTGGCCATTGTTAACTTTAACAATTGTTTATTAAGTAATATTGTTAACTTAACAATATTTGTTGAAAATGGTATTCTGGTGCCTAATAATAATTGTTAATGTAACAATAAATTAGCAATCTCGATTGTTTATCTATCGGTGAAAAAATGTGGCTGATTTGCATTTAACAATTGTTAATTTTGACATTTGAACATGTCGAACGCAATTTTTTTGCGTTTAGAAAGTTTTCAAGACGAAGAAGAGAGGTAGTGTATACTAGAAAAGTATTTCAAAAAACGATAAATAAATAAAATATAGATAATGATAATTTTATAAAATATTAGACATGAATTAATGCTATGAAGAAAATTAAGAGATGCTGATGCTAGCGATGCTCTGAGCATACCTGAAGAAATATTTCAAGGAATTTTTCATTTATCGCTCGAATAGGCAAATGACAAATTTGGAAATTTCACCTTACTAAAGAACATTGCAAAATATTATAATAAATAAGGTAAGTCAATAATACGTAATACAAAATATAAAAAATCTAATGTGTACACCACACGACTTCCTTGTACACAAGTGACACAAGACCAATATGAAGTATAGACCCAAGTATAAAATTGCACGTATTTGACGTAATTTGACGCTAGCATCTATTTTTTATTTTTTTGTTATTTTTTGTCCTAATCCGTAGCAAGCTTCATTACAAAAACCAAAAAGTATATAAGTTTTAAATATACATATCTCGCTTATACAAAGGGCTAATTTAATAATACTTGATGTGCTAGACACAGAATTTAATTCTCTAAAAATTTTATTTGAAGCATTTATTTCTAAAATCAAAATGAAACCATTTTATTGAAGAAAAACTGTTAACAACTTCAGGTAATATGTCACTTCCGGTTAGCCTGTTTTAACCAAAGTCTACTCTGTTATGCCAATTGACATAAAAGTCTTATATACCAAATTTGAAAAGTGTTAGATTATATTGTAAAATAGTTTTTCATTAAAATCTATTATAGGCTTCAAATAAAGTACCATTTCTAGAAATTATGTAATGACCAAAAAGGGAGGTGCACAACTAGATGTTATAGCAGTCCTAAATACAAATTTTCAACATTCTACGGCTTACCGTTTTTGAGTTATGCGAGATACATACGCACGTACGTACGTACGTACAGACGTCACGACTAAATTAGTCAAAATGGATTCAGGGATGGTCAAAATCTGAAAACCGAAATTTTTCGCGATTACAATACTTCCTTTACTTCGTACAAGGAAGTAAAAAGTACCTCCATCTAAAGTTTACATTTATTTTTCGATCGTAGACCGTAGTTTCCACACATGCAAGCTAAAATATTTGTGTTAAGAAAGAAAGAGGTGACCGGTGAAAACTACACGTATGGCTATGGTACGGCTAATTATATTAAATACAAATAATTCAAATTATGTAACAGGTACATTGTTTTATATTTCATTACAGTTTCTTTAAGTATTATTGTAAATAGATTGGTTAAGAGGGAAAATAAATACTGACGAATTTTTGCTGGTATAAGTGGTATGTATCAAGATATAGATCCAAAATTCTTCCAGTTCTACATGCGAAAAATATTTAAAAAATAATAGGCCAAGGAATGTTGATAAAATTTTGTTTAGTAATAAATGGTCACAGAAGTATCATTAATTGAATCCAATTGTCTATTGCAACAACTGTTGATTACAACAATGAATTTATATTATAAATTCTATTTTATTTCTAATATATAAAGTACATCAACTGAAGTATCAGTCACGTATAATAATATAATATTGCCAGACCAGAACAAAATTTGCACAACATTGTTCAAACACAAAAATTGATATCTGTTTTTAGCAATGTGGACACCTGAATATCAAACCGTAACAATCTTGTTAAGCTCCTTGCGAGGCCCCTTGTTAAGAGACATTATTTTTTAACAACATTGATAAGTTAACAATGGGCACGAGAATAAGGCTGTATATCATTAAGATGCAACAGTAATTTTTGTAATAATTATCTTAGCTTTTTATTAGATTTTTACTGTCATTCTAGATAGAAATGAATCACCATTGAAGTCTATTTTCATTCCATATCAATAATACGCTCAATTAACAACAAATTAACCAGCTGCATATTGCAAAATTAATTAACGAGTTAGATTCATTTGTATATCTAATCAAAATAAAATGTGCAATGCAATCTCAGTGACACTGCACTTGACTTCTCATTTATGTATGGCTAATAGATTAGAACCGATATAATATACGTAGTAAAGATAAAGATTGCTTATATAATGCTCCCCAAGCGTATAAATTAGGTTAATTATACCAATTAATTTTGCATCTAGATTGACATTTTATTTAGGTCGTTACCCTACCCTATTCACATTTGAATGTCACGTGTATACAGAAAACGAATACATTACCTGTTATGTTTTCATGTGATTCCATTGTTTGGATCGCAAACCTTAATCGGGAAAGTGATAAACTTATCATATCGTTTTGTCCATCCTCACTGAGAGAATAGTTCATTGTTAGTTCTACTGATCCTTTGTTGTTATCAACCTATAATTCTTGTAATCAATAATATTTATAGAAAATAGAATTAAAATACTTACATTTTTGTTGGGTTCAACTAACCCACTAGAAATACTTTTAACAGCTCTCCAAATATCGGGAGTTCCCAAACAATTATTTCTTAATCTTTGGGTAAAAGCCTTGGCTTCTAAATTATACGTCACAGCTCCTATTGTTCTTCTTTTGTACAACGACACTCTCTCACTATTTCTTGTGGATTCGCTTCTTTTCAAACCAGAAGCTGTGTTTAAAGAATTTTCTAGAAAAGCTCTAAACGAGCTTCCTGAAAATCTTCCTCTTGGTTTTGTCTCTTCGGATGCTCTAACATTTTCAAGGATTGCGTATACAGTTAAAACAACGAATTTACCAGTAAGTTGTTCAGTGATACGATTTGAATTTGTTGATAATTCAAAGACGAATTCTTGGTTGAAAACTGGCCAAGATTCTTTTTGAAGTTTCGTTTCGAATTTGTCTTTTCCGGGGAATAATTTTACCTGAAAAATGGAAAAATAAAATAAATTAAAAAGAGAAATAAAATATTAATAAGTTTTAAATTCTAGTAAGTCTATCGATTCAGGTTCGAATGTTCGAAACCTGCTAGCGTTCTTCAATAAGTGAATGTCCCCCTTCATCTACTACAACTATTATTTAAATGATTTCTAATAAAAAGGTAAATAATCCCGTGTCCGAGAAATACCCTGTATACCGTGTGTCTGTCTTAAAGGTGTACATAGGAGATTAACATGTGAAATCAGTTTTTTGCAATTTCTTGCGTCAAATAAAAGTTTTAGGGTATAATATTCTGCATCTAAATCAATAAACTGAATTATCTTTGCATGCTTTGTAACGACAGAAATTAATTATGAAAATGTCGAAAATTACATTGAAAATATCGACAGCCATGGAATTGAACAAAAAATAAATAAATGCTTGACGTTTTATCTGTCACAACATAAGTTAACTTATTTGACGTTTCGGACAATTTGATTTTGTTTCTAGTTTTATTTTTGTTCAATTCCATGGCTGTCGATATTTTCAACTTAATTTTCGATATTTTCATATTTAATTTCTGTCGTTACAATGCATGGAAAGGTAATTCTGTTGATTTAGATGCAGAATTTTATGCTCTAAAACGCATTTTTGCTTAAAATAATTAGGCGAGAAGGAAATCGCAAAAAACTGATTTCTCATGTTTCTTATATTTTTACGCGCCTGAACAATAGAAATTTTTATTAATATAAAAATTTCTCGGATATTACTTATGAAGAAGAATATTTTATTACTGGTACCTACCTAATTAATTTAAAAACATTTGTTATTATTATTCCAATTAAACAATTTTCATTGCGATAATAAATATAAATTGAATATTTGCCCCAGGAACAGGGAGTTTAGATCAAAGAACCAAATTTAAATAAATTCTTAGTTTTAGAATTGTTGCATGATAAAGAAGGCAGAAAGAAGGTATTTGGCGCGGTGAAATATGAATCAATTTTAAAATTTTATGCGACCACGTTAAACATCTTAATATTTTTTTTATAAAATTTGCTAAATTTATGTTTTTGAACCAGATTTGATACCTCTCGATATTTTTTATGGGCAAAATTTTTTAAAAAATGTTTACGCAGAATCAGTTAATTCAATTCAAGAAGAAAAGCTTCGATTTCTATAGATAACATTTTTGACAATATCTCGTGTCAAATTGACATTTAATTAAATACTTTCAAATTATGACATATGTTTCTTTATTCATAGCCTACTCCGAGCATTCAACAAGAGTCTAGTCGTCAGGACGCCGAGTGGAAAATTAGACAAATTTTTTAAGAATTAAAAAAAATTCTATCGCACCAAATTCGAGTCCTTATACTTGTTTTTTAAACTATTTTATAAACTAATATTACGACCCGTGTTTTGCAGGCGCTTGGATCATACATTGTGCTGCTTCGGGATCCTCGGCGCTCTAACGACTAGACTCTTCTAATAATTCAGGCCTGTGAAGTAATATCACGAAAGCGTGGAACATGCTCAGTGATAAACATGATAAATATATGTTTTTTTTGTTATCTATACAGGTTGTCCACAATAACTTTTCCAACATAAGGATCTTGAGAACTATAAGAGATACGAAGTCGGTGAAATTAAACAAAAGTTGTCCCATTAGAAGACTATATTAATGGTGTTTTGTTATTTGAAAAATATACATAGGTCACTAGATATAGGCAAAAATGTAAATTTTGCAGTTTTTTATTTTAGCAAATATCTTCCAAATGTGAAATAATACTGGGGGCACTTTTTTATGTTCTTCCGAATGGCGATGCTCAATTTTTTTTTATAACTATTCGTTTTCGAGTTATGATGTCAAAGTTTTTTTAGCTTTCCAACCATGTGTAATTTGTCTATTTTCATTTGTTTCATACACCGAAAATACAACAATTTCTAAATTTATAGGTTAAAGCAATGGTTGTTACAATGAAACGATTGAAAAACAAAATTGGAAATAACAATTTGATAATTTTCATTGATAATTTCTTTAATTAGTTAATTTTATAAAGTCAATATTTTTATTTGGACGTCATAGTAGGCAATGACATTTATAACGAAATTTAAAAAAATATTTCAATACTATAAGTATATGTTAGAAATATTAAAGAATATTAATCTTATAAACTTAAAATTAAATAAATTATAAAATCTGACTGATGATTTCATTTGTTTCTTTGCAACAACCACTGCTTTTAATCTATAAGTTTAGAAATTGTTGTATTTTCGGTGTTTGAAACAAATAAAAATAGACAAATTAGATATGGTTGGATAGCTAAAAAAATCACTTTTTAATGGTGCAACTTTCCAATATGGCATTCATATAAAAATTAAAACTCTGACATCATATATAAAATAGTGATAAAAAAATTGAGCATCGCTAATCGAAAAAACATAAAAAAGTGCCTTAAAGATGTGCAAATTAAAATCCAGTAATGTCATTATTATTTCACATTTGGAAGATATTAGCAAAAACAAAAAGCAGCAAAATTTACATTTTCGCCTACATCTAGTGACCTATGTACTTTTTCTCAGATAACAAAACACTATTAATATGGTCTCCTAATAGAGCAACTTTTCTAATTTAACTGACTTGTATCTCTTACAGTTCTCAAGATCCCCATGGTGGAATAGTTATCCTAGACATCTTGCATAGGTACATACAAATCAATGCAACATGTCTATTTAACAATAATTTTTCAAATTTTATCTCTTAAAATTTATGATATTACTAATAATATCTACTATTCATAACCTAACATTTTCTTATTACAAATATGGAACTTAAAAAAGTATGAAATATACAGTTAAATTATTTAAATATAATTTAACAATACGATCAACATACAATATCATTTAACAATTCAATTTTAATTTCGAATTTGCAAAGTCACTTCCGAGCCACAAATGGAAACCAACACAATTCTTCTTTTTTTTACCTTTACTACGTATCCTTCTGGACGTGTAAGCCCATAAAGTGTGGGCAGATGTCTGGCCCCTATTACAGTAACCTTGAGCTCTCTAGTGGATTCGTTCACAGCCACCTTAAATCCTAATTCCGGGTCCAGAATACCGGCAAGATGTCTTGGGTTTCCTCCGGGAGCAAATATATCCCTCACTCGTTGGACCATGGATGCCATTTTAAGGCAGGACCATTTTAGGGATTTAAGTAGTTAAATTACTGTAATGAATGGATCAAATCAATTCTACTGTAATATATGTGATATCCTACATATTAACAAGCATATGACTCTGCTATTATACAGTGTGTCCCTTTTTTGTTTACCACCATTCGGAATAATAATACCCAGTGGCACCACCAACCAATACTTAAATATTGAACTAGACTAGTAGGCTTAAATAAAGAACAGTAAATCAATATTTTAATAGAAATATTCAATTTCTCATTTAACATTTCGGTTCGACATGATTGTCAATTTAAATAACAATTAAAATTTAAGCGCAACCGGACATAAGAGATACAATATCGACTAAATAATTTGTTGTAAATTTGTGTGCTTTCTGTATATATGAATGTAATCTTAACTGATTTGAAGGCCGATTTTAGTGTCAATAATTAATCCGACACTACTTGGCCCGTCGACTTGCAATATATATATATATATATATATATATATATATATATATATATATATATATATATATATATATATATATATATATATATGTAGGGTGTTTCCTTTAAAACAACCAGCGCTTTTTTTGGGCGAACTAATGACTAGAAAAAAATGTTATATACAAGAAATGATCAAGGGGCTAATTTATTAATAATAACAAACCAAAAATTCGACCAATCTTTCTCAAACGGCATAACAAAATGATATTTTTTTAAATGGTATCCTATATAATTTTTAGTCCATTAGATAGAGAATTTTATTCTAATTTCAATGATATAAATATGGTATAGGGTTGTATACAATTATTTCGAGAAAAATGGTATTAAAAATAATGCAATACATAGGTATTGATATGTCTGTTGGCTATTTACGCTAGTAGTAAACCTATTTTTTATTACATTATTTCTAGTTTTTAATATCATTTTTCTCGAAATAATTGTTATACAACCCTGTGCTATATTTATATCGTTGAAACCAGAATATAATATTCTATTTAAAGGGCTAAAAAATTATGTAGGTTGCCATTTAAAAAAATATAATTTTGTTCTACCGTTTGAGAACCACTGGTTAAATATTCAGTTTGTTACTATTCATACATTATCCCCTTATTCTTGATTATTTTTGGTATAAAACATTTTTCTCTAAAGTTGTTAGTTCGCCCATAAAAGCGCTGGTTGTTTTAAAGGAAACACCCTGTATAGGGTGCCATTTAAAAAAAATATAATTTGGTTCTATTGTTTGAGAACCATTGGTTAAATATTTGGTTTATTACTATTGATACATTATCTCCTTATTCCATTTTTCTCTAAAGCTGTTAGTTCGCCCAAAATCGCGTTTGTTGCTTTAAAGGAAACATCGTATATATATATATATATATATATATATATATATATATATATATATATATGTATATATATATATATATATATATATATATATATATATATATATATATATATATATATATATATATATATATATATATATATATATATTCGTATATATCATTGGTATCTCGGAAAGTGTAAGTGCTACATTGTAATGGGACAAAAGTTGCCATATTAGGAAGCCAGTTTAGTGGTGTTCTTGTTTTTGCAAAAATATGCATAGGTCACTAGATAGTGGCGAAAACCTGATTTTGGTAAATTTTTCTTTTTAAAATAACTCGTAAACTATCTAGATAAACTAGATTTAATTAAATAACTAAAATCAGTTTCTTGCTATTATCTAGTGACCTATGCATATTTTTGCAAAAACAAAACCAAAAAATGGCCTCCTAATATGGCAATTTTTGTCTCATTACAACTAAGTCATCCCTGATAAAAAACATTTTGTATATATAGGATGTTGATTTTGAAGTGGCTACCATTGCGATCTCGAGAACTAAGAGATACGAAGTAGTCCATTTTTTTTAAATTTGGGGTAATCAAAGAAATAACTTTCTAGCTTCCTTACTGTTAACGATGTAGCTTCGAGAAAATAAACGGATTATATAATAGGAGTGTTTATTTTTTACTTTCAGTCATCATCCTAGTTGAGATGTAAAAGAAAAAGATTCCGCCAACTTTGTTTCAGTATAACGAACTTATAGTACTTTTAAATTACTAAAACGCTGTAAGGAAGTGTTTAGCTCACTTAGTTTTACAAATTGTTAATTGTAAGATTTCATGTAAAGTGCTTACTTTACTCTTTAGGCCCACTTTTACAATTGATGGATAAACTTTGGTATAGCTATCGGAGGTATAACTTTATCCTAGCAATTATACCTTCGATAAACAAGACTGTCTTTTACAATGCATTTTTATCTATCAAATAGTTATACCAAGAATTACGTTGAATCACTTTAGGTTGGTACTGACCACAGGTACTGACACAATAAAATTATCTTCTTGTTAGACTATTTTTCTTCAATATTGTTATTATTTCTATTTACTAATTTGCATTTTTAACTATGTTAGATAATATAAATGATATATTTGATTCTGACAGTGATGATGAAATACTTGATTGACATCTGTCAAACGTATGAATAACAACACATCGTTTGTGTTTACGTGGTATCCATAAGAACAAGGGATAAAGTTATCCGAGGTTTATACGACCGATTTCCATGGGATAAGAAATACTGGTGTTTATTCTATCTGTGGTTTATCCGAGGTTTGTAAAATACAATTTTCAATTTTATACCTCGTATAGCGTTATACGAGGTTTATCTAATGATTGTAAAAGTGGCCCTTAATCAGTTTTTATTGAGTTCACCAAAACTACCATTAACGGAACCTTTTCCTTGTACATCTCACCGCTTCAATTATAGACTAGAAAAGTGTAACGGTCAAATTTAGGCGTCAAATTCAAACTCAGTTCGTAACGTTGAAAACATATTTTTAATCCTCGTGTATTTCTTACCAAGGAAATTTTTGCTCAACTTTAAAGACCGAGAAATATCATAAAAGTAAATCTCTTGTGCAAAGCATTATAAGTAGCACCTAGACCGATCCTTTCTCTCCATATTCGTACAATAATATTCACATGAACTGTGCATAGTTTATAATTATTTAAATATCAATACAACGCTGCAAAATTCAATGAACGTATGTCTCGATTGGTTCTACAACTTCGGTACGCAGCATAGCTTTTGTTGCACTTGACCTATTTACGGGCGCGTGAGGGTCTATCAACGACATACGACATTTTAACTTATACGTAGCATATTAATTTTTAATAATTTTCTTACTCTACCTTTTAAAGGGTTTTAAACTATTGAAATCTATTGCTGAATAAACAAACTATCAAATTCTTAACAATAGCTGCTTTATTTCTTTTACAAAATATTTTTTTGTCAGTAAAATCATAATTCCATAAGAAACCTATACTGCGGAATTCAAACTATGAACTTGCGCCAAAAGCAAATTCTAACCTTAACCTTACTTTTCTGGTCTATTGTAAGATCTATCAAAACGTGATATAATTTTTCTATTAAAAGATTTAATTTTCGAATAGTCAAAAACATTCAATTAGGTTTAAATTTGTATCAAATTTTCGTTTTTAAACAATGAATTGAACACTCTGATCATTAGCTTAAAGATTAATGTATTATGAAAGTAATAAGATGAATGTAAGTGCTATTTTTTATTTGATTTTAAATCAAGGAAAGAAAGAAAAGAATGCTAGCCGGCGGGATTTGAACCCACGAACTCAACATTTGTACTATTGCGTGTTACCAACTACACCACGGCTGGGCTGCAAATCCGATGGTCTATACAATCTTTTCTTAAGTTATATTCTTATATACTTGTGTATTAGACCCGCATCACAGTTAGGCGTGGGGTATATCTAAACTACCACTACGTTTAAACACCTGTGAATTGTCAAACATTCGCACAACCTTATCAGGAATGTATTGCAAAAAATAGTAAGATGAATGTAAGTGCTATTTTTACTTCCTTGTACGAAGTAAAGGAAGTATTGTAATCGCGAAAAAATTTCGGTTTTCAGATTTCACCGGAAATATCCATTTTGACCATCCCTGAATCCATTTTGACTAATTTCGTCGTGACGTCTGTACGTACGTGCGTGCGTACGTGCGTATGTATCTCGCATAACTCAAAAACGGTAAGCCGTAGAAAGTTGAAATTTTGTATTTAGGACTGCTATAACATCTAGTTGTGCACCTCCCTTTTTGGTCATTACATAATTTCTAGAAATGGTACTTTATTTGAATCCTATAATAGATTTTAATGAAAAACTATTTTAAAATATAACCTAACATTTTTCAAATTTGGTATATAAGACTTTTATGTCAATTGAAATAACATAGTAGATTTTGGTTAAAACAGGGTAACCGGAAGTGACATATTACCTGAAGTTGTTAACAGTTTTTCTTCAATAAATGGTTTCATTTTGATTTTAGAAATAAATGCTTCGAATAAAAATTTTAGAGAATTAAATTCTGTGTCTAGCACATCAAGTATTATTAAATTAGCCCTTTGTATAAGCGAGATATGTATATTTAAAACTTATATACTTTTTGGTTTTTGTAATGAAGTTTGCTCTGGATTAGGACAAAAAATAACAAAAACATAAAAAAATATGCGAATGTCAAATTACGTCAAACACGTGGAATTTTATACTTGGGTCTATACTTCATATTGGTCTTGTGTACAAGGAAGTCGTGTGGTGTCCACATCAGATTTTTTATATTTGATTTTAAATCAAGGAAAGAAAGAAAAGAATGCTAGCCGGCGGGATTTGAACCCTCGAACTCAACATTTGTACTGCTGCATGTTACTAAGGTATTCTAATTGTAAAGTCATTGATGAACCTCAAATAGATTTTTCAATATTTGTAAATTATTTTTAAAATCAATAAATCGGCCCTTAAAAGCTTCCTGTGATAATATGTATAATATTTTGAACATGGTCTTTAATAGAGAAAATTTTCGATAAATTATCAGAACATGGAAACACGTTGATTTTTAAATAATTATAAGTGCTATTGTTTCAATTGAATTGACATCATAATACGATAATTATAAAATACAATTGCAATAGAAACTTTCCACTAATATCAACATTAGTTCATAATTCACCGGAAACCTGACATCAAACTCTCGCGGGCCGTAGGTTGGGGACCGCTGTATTAGCCTATAAGAAATTTTGAGAAAAGAAGAGCACATATTAGACGGCAGAGTCACAAAAATGTTAAATTCGTTTCTGAAATGCAGTAGTTGAACACAGGCGCATGTCATTGTTTATATGGTACTTGGATCCCAATCACTAAGAAGAGCTTGTATTTTTATTATTTTGATCTTTACCTATGTTATTTTATTTCTGAAAAATGTGTAATATTATTTAATACAAAATATTCCAAATATATGTGATTATAGAAGTATAGCTTGTGTTAAGGGGATCGGCTATGCTTTCCCAAATGAACGAAAAGAGGCTCTACATTTTTACCGTTTATGCAAAATCTGTTATGAATGTGTTACTTATTTTTAACATATTATTAAGAAAACCTGATATTATGTCTGTAACTTTTTATTTTTACTTTTTTAAACTCTGATATTGTCGATTTTTGGTTAGTTTTGAAGTTAATTTTTCGAATAAAAAATAAATATTTTAAAATTTTAAATAGTTACGTAAAAATATGGCCAGCACATTACCTTCCGGCAGTTGTATGTATTTTATACAAATTCCGCACAGAGAGTTTCTAGCAAAAGATCCTATATCCAGTAAATTATCAGACAAACATACTATGTCAATTAATATGAAGTATACAATGCAGTCAAATCGTGTAGAGAATAAAATATTCTTTAAAATTTATAGTAACATTAAATGTGAAAAAAATGATATTTAACATAGTTTTTTTCAAGAAAAACTGTTATAATCTTCAAATGAGAGTACTTCCGGTAGACCAGTTGTAAACAAAATCTAATCAACTTTTCATATGGATGTAAAGAAGAATAATACGTAAGAATTATAATTTTTGAAATTGTACTATTAGAGTTATCGTAGACAAAAATTTTGTCACACGCACACACACACACACACACACACACACACACGCACACGCACACACGCACACACGCGCACACGAGCACACGCGCACACGCGCACACGCACTTACGCACACACGCTATTTGAACATTATTTATTTATTTATTTAATTAACAACCACTCAACAGGATACAAAGTATCCCAATTACTGTGGGTTGGATAGGTATATATATATATATATATATATATATATATATATATATATATATATATATATATAATTACAATTCAACGTGACAGAATGAATAAAACATGTTAGTGGATATAAAATATAAGATAAAATTGTATCGAAATAAAGGTTACAAAAACAAGAGTAATATACAAAAAACTAAACAAAATAATTTACAATGACATAAGAAGTGAACATAATGTATTTTTGAGACGGATGTACGAAAAATTGAAAATGTCAAGATATATTTCGCGGTCTAGGGTGTTGAAGATAGAACATAATCTTCTAATAGGAGCTCTAAATTCATAATTAGTTTTTACAGGAACATTAGTGAAGGTAGAATGATGATCTGATAGGCATACGAGGAATGGAAATATTTATATCATCCAAACTAGGGATGTCATCAATTTTGTTATGCAACAATTTATGTAAATACAAGCAGGACAGCAACTTACGTCTGTTATCTAGTGACATAATGTTAAATTGTACTAATGTGTGAGAATAACTGTATGATATTGGATCAACTGGATGACAGATTTTACGAGCGCAGAGTTTGACAAATTTTCTTTGTATACGTTCAATTTGCATAATATGAGTGTTGTAAACTGGATAACAAAACAGTATTCCAGTTTGGATCTAACAAATGAATAGAACAAGGATTTTAGCGTAGATATATTGTTAAAACAACTTGAATTTCTAATTATAAAGTTTCTGTACGAGCATTTTATAATGTAATTAATGTGAGGAATAAACAGTAACAGTAACAAAAATAACACCCAAATCTTTATTTCAGGAACTTTATCCAAATTTACACCACTCATATTATAGCTAAAGCTAAATGTATTGTGTTTTATTGACAAAGTCATAGATTTACATTTATTGATATTAAACTGTAATTTTGAGGAAGAAGACCAAACAAGTAAGTTGTTAATATCAAACTGAAAATTTATGTAATCTGAATATGAATTATGGAGCAGGGAGCAGCATAACTTTTTGTTTAGTCACACGTAACAATTACTCATATTACAGTTGTATAGTCATCAATTAGCAAATGCACTTTTACATATCATTTATATTTTTAAATAAGAGGTTGAAGTAATTTATTGAGTGGAAAAGTTAATACACATAAAAATAATGATTCTTTCATTTGTCTCATAGTTATAATTACTCTTTTTGCCTTAGTAATTTAATTATTAAGTTATACATCACTGAAAAGCAAAAAAAAACCTTTTGAATGATGTTATTATGACGTGTAATAATAATTCAAACTTTGATGCTATACCTAACACAAAATCTAGCAAAGATAAAAAAATTCGTAAGAGAATAAAAAAGTGCAGGCCAAATTTCAATATTGTTTCACACATGGAAATTGTTTGCAAAAATTAACATCAGCAAAATTTACATTTTTGCCAATATCTAGTGACCTATGCATTTTCCCGGAGAAACAAATACCTACTCGTACATGGCTTCCTAATGGGACAACGTGTGTCTAATTTAACCGACCTCGTAACTCTTATAATTCTCGAGATCCATAAGTTGCACATGTTACTTGGGACATCCTGCATACATATGTGAATTATACAATTAAGTTCAAAAAGATACTAATATACTTTAAGTTCGGTTTTATTGAAATCCATTAGTATTTGACTTTGATTTTATAGGGAAAACGAGAAATGTCGTTTTTCCCATAAAATCAAAGTCAAATGCTGATACATTTTAATAATACTTTTTTTTTAAATGCAGGTTCATATCAGAAGTATGTTCGCCTAATGTTGATTTTTTAAAAATGTTAAAAGTTCTAATACAGGATAAATTTATTTGAATTTGCAACATTATATAATTATGCATGTTTATGTAAAAATAAAGAAACAATCATTCATATCTATGTATTTTGCTGAAAAATTGTAACACCTTTAATGCAAAAGAAAATTAATTTGCTGTATAATTTTTTTAAATAAATAAAAATAAATATATCATCACGTCATATTACCCATTGCTGGGTGTGCCAATCTGCTTTGTACGCAGATATCGGTAATGATGATGACATATTTGTACCGTGCGGGCGTTTACCAGGCGTCACCTCACGGGAACTCATTGCTGGCGTGGAGAGTGCACCACAGGGGTCAATTTTGTGCCATTTAAAATATGAAATATTTGGCGTCGATCGGGATCGAACCCGGTTCCCCAGATTCGCGACCAGACACTCAGGCACGCGGCCACGAGACCCCTATAATAATAATAATAATAATAATAATAATAATAATAATAATAATAATAATAATAATAATAATAATAATAATAATAATAATAATAATAATAATAATAATAATAATAATAATAATAATAATAATAATAATAATAATAATAATAATAATAATAATAATAATAATAATAATAATAATAATAATAATAATGATAATAATAATTTTCATACCCATAATAACTAATAAATTAAAATTTTGAAGACTAAATTTTGATATATAATCTAGGGATCTGGGTTCGACCCAACCGATGTCAAAATTGGCACAGCCTTGGATAATATGCCGCGATGATATATTTATTTATTAATTTATTTTTATTTTAATGCAACAATAATCGACTTAAAAAATAACAATAATAAAGTAGTAATACTTACTTACTAAATATATAATTGATCACAATTCTTTAACACACAATCACAAAGTTCTAAACTGTTTGAATGTTTATAGCATAGTTTAGTGTAAATTAAATTAGAATAGTAATACTAGTTCAGTTAAATGATCTTGTGAGAAACACTGCTCTTACTCAGACTCAGTAGGTTGCGATAATCACGTAGCGACTAACAAGCCAGCATCAAAAAGGATCACTTAAACCAGTTAATTTACTTAAATTAGTGGCTATTTAAACCAATTCTTCTGCTTATAAACTGTCTTTACAGCGATCGAAAGTGTAAATGGCCAATAGAGACATATTGTGCTGTGCATGTAATTGATAATGTAGTTACTGGAACAACTGTTATATATCTGATAACAATTTTATAAACTTGAGATTAGATATTTTTAATCTAAAGTAATTAATATTGTTTGGACTGCAAATATTTTCCTTGTACTTATGTTATTTTGTGGGAATATATATTTTATATAATATGATAAAATGTTTTATAAAGTGGTCAGGGCCGTCTCATTATAACGGTTTATTGGACCCCGCGCGGGTATCTATATATATATATATATATATATATATATATATATATATATATATATATATATATATATATATATATATATATATATATGGGGTCTCGTGGCCGCGTGCCTGAGTGTTTGGTCGCGAATCTGGGGAACCGGGTTTGATCCCGACCGACACCTAATATTTCGAATTTTAAATGGCACTAAATTGACCCCTGTGGTGTACTCTCCACGCCAGCGATGAGTGCCCGTGAGGTGACGCCTGGTAAACGTCCGCACGGTACAAATATGTCATCATCATTACCGAATACCGATATCTGCGTACAAAGCAAATTGGCACACCCAGCAATGGGTAATATGCCGTGATGATATATTTAATTTCATATATATATATATATATATATATATATATATATATATATATATATATATATATATATATATATATATATATATATATATATATATATTTATTTATTTATTTATATACACCGTGTGTCTACTTTTTTTATGTACCATAGGAGATACAATGGTAAAATTTTCATATGGCTGTAAATTCTGCCCTATTAATTTTAGAACTAAAGTGTAAACATAAAAAATGTTCAGAATTAAATACTGCATCAAATTAGTCTAAATTTGTTGAAGTAATAGGTTCTTGCCATGAGATAAACGTAAAATAAAATATCCGTCTTTAAGCTTTTTACAGAGTGCCATGCAAGACAAAATATGCAATTTAATTAGTCATATTATTCGACTTCCACAGATAAAAGTTTATTAATTGGTATTTAATTGTTAATATTGTTCCATTGAGTTTTTTCTGCGATGGCAAATGTAGCGATGCTTACTGATAAATAATTTAATGAATTCAATAATTTTAAAAACTTTATGACAGATGTTATCTGTCAAATTCAAGCAATACAACTGTTTAAAATTTTTTGATAGTGCTCATGGCGCTCTGTAAGTAGCTAAAAATTATTACTTTTATTTTGCCTCTCTTTCGCAAACGAAACGCATGCAAACAATAATTTTGGACTTTTTAGATGCAGTTTTTAATTCTGAATATTTTTTTGTATTTACACTGTTGTTCTAAAATTAATAAGGCAGAATTTACAGCATAATGAAAATTTTACCATTGTATTTCCTATGGTCCACAAAAAAGTAGACACACGGTATATATATATATATATATATATATATATATATATATATATATACAGGGTGTTAATTAAAAAGCGGGCCATAGGCGTTTAACATGGGAAATCAATTTTTCCTTGCGCAAAAGTTCCCAATTAATTCTAGACAAAGGTGTTTCAAATAAAAGTTGTAGATAATTAAATTACACACCAGTATCACTAAATAGATTTTATTTTGCATGTTTAGTAACCTGTAAAATCCAAATTTGAAATTATATAAATATTGCTCATTTGTAGTAATAGCCATGCAATTTAAACAAAATTACAAAGAAATTCATATCGTTTGAACTATCAGAAATTAGATTTTCAAATAAAAATTACTGATAATTATATTCTATCCTAAGTCCTTAAAAATATTTTGTTTTTTTAGATTTTATTTATTTTTATTTTGTAACCTGCAAAATCGAAATTTTGACAATTCAAACGATATGCATTTCTTTGTAATTTTGTTTAAATTTCATGGCTATCACTACAAATGAGCAATATTTATAAAATTTCAAATTGGATTTTACAGGTTACTAAACATGCAAAATAAAATCTGTTTAGTGATGCTGGTATAGAATTTAATTCTCTACAACATTTATTTGAAACATTTTTGTTTAAAATTAAATGGAAAGTTTTGCGTAAGGAAAAACTGATTTCCCATGTTAAACGCCTATGGCCCGCTTTTTAATTAACACCCTGTATATATATATATATATATATATATATATATATATATATATATATATATATATATATATATATATAAAATAATTAGATTTCACGGAAATATTTGGTATTATTAAACACTCTTCATGCAATAAGTATATACTTGTTACATGTTACCGTAATATGAGACTCCTTGGCCATCGTGAGGCTTTTTGGTCACCGGAAGCAATATTTGTTTTATTTGTTTATTTTTTTGTTGTTGCAATTTTTCGGCATTTTGATTTATGTTGATATAGTATATTAAATAAAAAATTGTAAGAATCTATCAAAAGACCTCAGAATCCAAACCATTTCTGCCAAAAAAAATAAAATAAAAATAAATAAATAAAACTAGCAGTCGAAACCTACTACGTACCTCGCAGTTCGCTAGTTAGAAGGCTTCTCGAAAAGAACACGGGACCACTTGGACACCCTACGGTCCTTAGTAAAGAAGAGGAGGTCCTGACCATGGAAACCGTCGGAGTGGTGGTAGAATGGAGCTATTAATACGTTATTTAGAGAAGAATATGTTGTTTTACACTTTTGTATGAATATTTAGAGAATAATAAATGTATATCAAAACTATTCAAATTTAGCTAATTTTTTTTTTTTTGATAAAACGGGTTATATAGAAACCTTCTTTACATTTCTACGAGGTAACTTAAATACTCTGAAAAACATTTTTCTTCAGCTGGCCAAATAGCCCCAAGCAAGGCAATGGAGATCTGCACATAGTAAGAACAATTGGCTGGCGGGGGTCATGGAAACGCGCTTGTCAAAACATGCATGGCGTTTGTTTCTAAAAAATAAAAATAGACGTAAAATGTGAGAAAAGTCTCAGAAAAATTATAAAAAACTTGTTGAAAGATATTACAAGCGTTTTTTATTGAAGCTAAAATGTCTAACGATGCAAATTTTCGCCGAGAATACAGGTATTTTAATTACTGCAATAATTTTGACGTTTCGTTTGACAGCCCAACTGGCAGTTGTTGCCGCCATATACGCCAACCTAGTATCAGCCTGTGCGTTGCGAGCGCCGCTCTAGCGGCCACGGGCGACAACAAAGCGCTGATAGGTTTAAACAGAACGGATTGAACGCGTTTTATTATGAATGCAAAATAGTGTCTTTTGAGATAAAAACTAATATAATAACGTTGTACAATGTCGGTTATTATAATCAAATGTGGTTTAGACCGGTATACATTAGTATTTTTCGAAAGAAAAGTTTAAATGAAGGTAAAAAAACTGCTTCTTTTTTTGCTGTAGAATGAAATGTGGTCAAGTAATTTTTATTACTTAAATCATTTAATAAGTAAATACACATTTATATTATTTATATACGTAGCGTCATGGATCTCTTCAATTATATATATCATCAGTTTGAACAGATATTTCACAGGTCACATTTCTTATGGATGATGTTGACGGTAATTCAGCCTCTTCAAAATCTAAAACTATTTATGAATTATTAATTAACGGTATATGATTGTATTCACAAAAATACATGTTTGTAAAATATTTAAAAGAACAGAAAAATAAATAAACGTTATACCATTATTAACATTATTTGTTTCCATCAGTGGTAGGTTCTCTCCCTCTTTCATGCTGTTCCATTAATCTTTTTCTTCGATCTGCAGATGTCGACGTTTCTGGTCTTCATGAAAAAATTGTTGGATTGTAGTTTTCATTACGAGAGTCATTGGATTTTTCTCCTCCAACAAAATGTGCAATACAATACAGATTGTAGTATGTTTTGCTGGAATCATTTCTAAAAAAAAAATATGATTATTTGATTTCGAGATTGTTATATAATTTTTTTAGTTAACCCCTGGTAGGCATACTAGTGCAAATTTAATAATAAAACTTACGATTCTCTCTGAACACGTGCAATCCAAAGTTGGTTTCGCTCAGTTTTCCGAATCACGATTCGAAAAACCGTAAAATTTAAGTTCTTGGTTGCGATATTACGTGCTAGGGCAGCCGGGAACACAGCAGACTCGTCCTTCACTTTGTCTTTTCGCGGTAACACTAATTTTAACGCAGTTGTACTTTTAATTTAACGCGTTTTCACACAATTCAGCATGCATCGGTTGTCAATCTGTCAGCGGTTTCTTTACGAAAATGACCGCCAGATGTCGGGCGAGTAGTTGATGGGTTGGCGTATTACTTAATATTTGCAGCGATAGAAATTAAAAAGGTCTATTGTTCTTTTAACCATATTATTCAGAAAGTTGTTTATTTAACTAATGAGAGTGTTTCAAAAAATAATATTTATTAATAATGTTTTCATTATCTGAAACCAATAAACTATTAGAGACTACGGATGTTATGAATCATAACAAGCCTTAGATGTCAAACCTACATCTGCGGCAGTTACGTTCTATTTGATATTTTTATTCTCAGTAATTCTAGCGTAATCCTCGTATATGTATACTTTTATTATTTTTTTAACACACCTTTTTTGGAATGTTTATCCATAAATGATTTTTCGCCTGGACCCCACAAAACTCCCAGCCGTCTCTGGTGATACAAATTTATCAGGAGAAAACACTAAATTTGCTTAATTATAAATTCATATTTGCATGTACGAGTATATTACCCTACTCTACTTTTGTGACTTCTTAGTAGTCTGAAATTATATAAATAGTATACGAGTATTAAACATTAATTCAGGAAAGTATCATTGTGTTAAATGAGATAGACGATTTTAAAAAATCATCAAATATAGTAATGACTTTCCTATTTGTTCATCTACTGAAATATTGGAAAGTAGAATAATTACTGAAATGGGACAAACAAGATTATATTTGAAAACAAAAATTGTATTACGCTATTATTTAGTACATCATTTTATTGTAACACAAGCGAGCGTATATAAAATAGTTGTTTTCTTTTCAGCATGTTTTAAAAATAATATCTTCAAGTTGCTGGACGTCATTAGCGATATACTCTTCGACACAATTTCTGATTGCTGATTCGTTCGATCATTTCTTGTGCAAAGCAGCTATTTCCCGGCAAATAGCATCCTTGAGGACTTCAAGGTTTTGATATCGGTATGTATCTATAGTCGCGTTCTTTTTACCATTGCCTCATCTCATCTCATATCAAAATGAGATGAGTTTGACATGAATTGTGTTGAGATCAAGTGAGATTTTAATGAAGTAAAACGAACGACAAAAGACAATTTTTGTTGGTAACCTGATGTTGCTGGATGTCTTCTGTGTGTGTGTGTGTACCACGTGTGTATTTGAATTTGACAGTAGCTTTTCAACGGTCAACCACGATATTTTCAGGTGTTATTTTGGATCGAACAAAACTATGAGTGGGCATTATTTGGACTTTTATTCAATCGATTAGATAATAACATGTAGTGCGACATATTCTAAAATGTTGTTTAAATTGTACGGTACTATAACTTCCATGAAGTTTAAGTCTCTTTGCTATATTATTTTCCACGGAATTGTCTGCATATTTATTTATTCTTCAAAAAATAATATTTATTAAAGGAGTAAACAAATAATCTTTACAATAACCAAACTAATCGTATGTGACAGCTCGTGACAGCAAAACATTTATCCCCACCAATCTCTCCAGAGGTTTCACTTTATTTCATCTCCGTTACCTACGATAAAAAGAACGGTCAAAATCAGTGGCGCAACTAAGGTGAGCTGAGACGAATTGAGACCTCATGTAAAAAGTGGTAAAAAGAACGCGACTATTGTGCACATACATTTCAGATAGCCCCACAAAAAGAAATCGTAGGGTGTAAGGTTAGGTGTCATCATCTCGTAGGGAAATCAGCTTCCACTGAACATTTTTCCCAAAACCTGCATTAATCTTCGCGCCGTTTGAACTGTTCTTCTACCCTGCTGGAACTACGCATCGCCTGAGACCTACAGAGGTTTAGGAGAGGAGATAGTGCAATTAAAGGCCCCAACTTCAACTCCTCTTAACATCACATTTCTCTGGTAATGACCAATTGAAATGTAGTATGTCCTTCTTTTTCGCTCATAATAAAATTAAGTGTTTATTACACTATAATTAAATATTACTATTACTAATATTAAACAATTATTAAAAACTAATTAAGACTAAAACTATAATTAACTAGATAACACTAACACTATTTATTTAACCAATTAACACTACTATTTATTTCCACGATATTACAAATTATTTCACTACGCGTTCCAATCTTAGACTGCCGGTCTGTTGCAGATTCTTGTAGACTGTTTACGCGATATTTATATCATTATATTTATATCACTATATACTTATATCATGTTCAACTGTCCGCCTACCGACCTCCACAGCGTCTATATACTCAACTGACTCAACAGCGTCTGTATATTCAACTGCTCGGACAGAAGTCACTATCTGTCTATTTATGTAACTCTCTCTCTTCCACAGCCTCCGTATCACCGACTTTTCGTATGCCACAATTCTTCAACACCAATGCCGAGTATTAGCTTCCACTTGCCGTTACTGTCCCCATATACCTAGCTTCCCAATACTCTTCAACACTACCGAGTATTCTCTTTAACAGCTATCCCGGTATACCAGTAACTTTCCGACTCCCCGTACTGTTCATAGCTTCCCAATACTCGTCAACACTACCGAGTATTTACATCCCCAGCTAACCCAATATACTAGTAACTTTCCGACTCGCCGTTACTGTTCTTGCACATTATAGCTTCCCAATACTCGTCAACACTACCGAGTATTTACATCCCCAGCTATCCCAATATACCAGCAACTTCCCGAGTACCTACTCGACACCAACTGCATACGCTCACTACGATACTGCTGTGCTTCGCACTAACACTTTCCTCTCTAACACTCCATGTCAATGTCTCTATAACTGTATGTAAGTAACTAACTCTCGAGCATAGCTAGGTCCCTTATATACAGCTCTCATTATTTTCTAGAACAGTCTAGAATATTCGAACACGTAATAACAATGAACACAAAAGGTTCAGGCGACCGGAAGTAATTAAACACGTCGCGACCAGTCTGTTTACATCGGCCGGCTACTAGCGCGATTACGTCACCGCTATAAATAGACACTCGCTTACAGTGGCGGCGATGGCGGGCGTCCCATGTTACAATATTTATCACAAAAGTTTATTATCTATATATTTTTATTTCTAAATCTAGATAAGATTTAACGAAGAATGTAAATGTAACAGGAAGACAATTTAATGTTGTTTAATATTTGAAAAAACAAAAATTAACAAAAAAATAATACATATGTCATATGTGCATATTTTTTAAGAAAAACTGTTTACTGCTTCAAGGTAACTACTACTACCGGTTGTCCAATTATAATTAACTCTTCTCATAAATATTAAAATGAGGAATACGTAGTTTCTCATGTTTTAAGTCTTATAGTATTTGAAAAATCATCCTGACTATATTAAATACACACAGATATCATCGAAAAAATGTTAAAATCAGATTCTACTGGTAAGGACCCTAAAACGTATTTATTCGCTGAATTCTTGATATGTGATTTTTGACATGATTCTTTATAACATCTTTTTCCTCCAGTAGCGTGAGGTAAAGTATTGTTATACCTACTTCATTTTAATAATGAATATGAATGTAGTAGTTGACCCTTGTGATTCGATTGGTTTTTCAAATAATGAAATTAGTGAAACTAAATTTTCCTCATACCTTACATTTTTTAAGCATGTGTACTAACTTAATATTCAAAGTTATAAAAACAAAGCCAAGAACTATTATTATTGTTTTTGGAAGAGACCGTATCGCGAGTATGCATGAGAGCGGTTTATCACTGCGTGATGTGGCCGGTGGCCCGTGTAAATCGTAACGTAATGTAACGTGGAACGCCCGCTGTCGCCGCCGCTGTCGCCACTGCCGTCGCATCCGCGCCGCCAACGCCGTAACAATGAGCGAGTGTGTATTTATAGCGATGACGCAATCGCGCTAGCAGCCGGGCTACGTAAACAAACAAATCGCCTGAACCTTTTGTATTCATTGGGCGCATTCAGCAGACATGTGGTCGCTGAACATGTTCACCATTTTTCTGATGTATGCACTGTTTACTAGAGACCGTTCATTGAACGGACACCGACCAGCTGACTGTAAATAAAGTATGGTCAGATGGTCCTGGTCACTTGGTCACTTGTTTACGCGCGCTAAAACGAATGTTATTTTCTTAATATGGCTTACAAAAAAGATTATATTGTCGATAATTTTAGATATACTGCCTCTGCGCCAGAAGAAGAACATAATTGTTATTTTAACGGTCTGTTAGAATTTTACCATTATTATTTAATATGCTGTTGTATTTTAAGGCTTTGTTTCTTCAGCACTATTTTACGTAATATTTTTGAAGCATAATTTAACATATCATTTTCAGATCTTTTTGATTTTTGAACAGCATGAATCAGATTGAAGGTGAAAAGTGTATTCAGCAGAAACCTACTTGTTCGGTGACCGTTCGATCAGGTGTGCAGTGACCACAGAAATCTACTGAATGCGCCCATTATGCGGTCGAACATTCTAGAGTTTTCTAGAAGGTAATGGCAGCTGTATAAAAGGGACGCAGCTATGCTCGAGAGTTAGTTACATTCAGAAACATAGAGATATTCACATAGAGTGTTAGTGAGTTTGAGAAGCACAGCAGTATCGTAGTGAGCGTATGTAGTAAAGTGTCGAGTGGAGTAGGTACTCTAGAAGTTACTGGTATACTGGGATAGCTGTGAATGTGAATACTCGGTAGTGTTGACGAGCATAGACCAGAAAAGTGTAACGGTCAAATTTAGGCGCCAAATTCAAACTCAGTTCATAACGCTGAGAACATAATTTTAATCCCCGTGTATTTCTGACCAAGGAAATTTTTGCTCAACTTTAAAGGCCGAGAAATCTCATAAAAGTAAATCTCTTGTGCAAAGCATTATATGTAGCACCTAGACCGATCCTTTATCTCCAGATTCGTACAATAATATTCACATGAACTGTGCACAGTTTATAATTATTTAAATATTAATACAACACTACAAAATTCAATGAACGTATGTCTTGATTGGTCCTACAATTTCGGTACGCAGCATAGCTTTTATTGCACTTGACCTATTTACGGGCGGGTGAGGGTCTAATCAAAGACATACGGCGTTTTAACTTATACGTAGCATATTAATTTTTAATAATTATTTTACTCTACCTTTTAAAGGGTTTTATAGTATTGCAATCTATTACTGAATAAACAAACTATCAAATTCTTGACAAGAGCTGCTTTATTTCTTTTACAAAAAAAAATTTTTTTGTCAGTAATATCATACTTCCATAAGAAACCTATACTTGGGAATTCAAACTATGAACTCGCGCCAAAAGCAAACTCTAACCTTACTTTTCTGGTCTATTGTGAAGTTAGGTATGCAAGGACAGTAACAGCGAGTTGGAGTGGATACTCGGCATTGGTGTTGAAGAATTATGGCATACAGATAGTTGGTGATACTGAGGCTGTGGAAAGAGAAAGTTAGTTATTTAAATAGACAGACAGTGAGGTGAAAGGTGTGACTTCTGTCCGAGCAATTGAATATATAGACACTGTTGAGTTAGTTGAGTATATAGGTCGGTAGGCGGACATAGCTAATTGGTTAAATAAATAAATAGTGACATAAATAGTCAAAATAAATAATCAATAAGATCGTATAAATAAATAATCATGTTATTTGTTTCAATAAATAGTGTTAGTGTTACCTAGTTAATTATAGTTAGTCTTATTTAGATGTTAAATTAGTATTTAATATTAGTAATCGTTATTATTTAATACCTTTTTAATATTAATTTATAGTTTAATAAACCTTTATTTTAATTAATAATAATTGTTCAATATTTACACTTCACCCAAATAAATTAAAAAACGTTACAGTAAGTTCACGATAATGGATGGGTAGAGACATATGCAGAGAGACGGCAGACAGGATCTGGGGCCCGTAGGACGACATCGGAAACGGAAGACCTTTATCTTTTTTGTCTAACTTGTACTGACATTCTTTAATCAGCACAGAATACGAGTATCAGTGCTTCCATGGTCTGCTCAGTCTCCAAATTTGTCACCAATTGAAAATCTGTTTACATTAGTAATAATAAGCAACTACGCTCAATCTCATTTATATATTCTTAAAAATTTTGATGTTGCATGTTCAATGACCGCTAGTTTATATGTACAGGCGCATTTACTGATTAAACGAGCTGTATTTTCTTCAAAACATGTATATTTACTATACTTATATTACATAAAGATCTGAATTAGATATTTTTACATTCTGTACATAACACATTAAATTAAAAGCAATTGGTAACATAATACTTTAATACTTAAGAACAACTGTTTCTAGTTGCGTGATCACAATTTCACAATATGAGTTAGAGTTCTGAAATTTCTATTTCTGTAACAAATTGATCAAACTTAACAACGGATTTCTTCCTTTCGGTTGTTGGTTCGACGTATTCGTTTTCTATTGCGAAAACATCATCATTTCCTTCTTCAGTTTTTTCGTCTTTGACACTGTTAAGTTCATCTTTATCGTCTAAGTCTTTTGGTGTAAAACCAACTGGAAAACCAGTTGGTCTTCGATCAGCAACTCTTGTTTCGTGCATTTTTCTGTAATTTATTTAAAAATGCAAACATGTTTTTGTTTGTTAGTGTAATAACATGACGTGATTGTTTATTATAATAATTTGTATGTTAAATAATTTTGATAAAGTTAAATTATGAAATATTTGACATTTAAATGAGGCTAATTTTGTTTCCTGTTTTTAAAACTGGCCTTGAGTGAAACACAATTAACTTATTTAAAAGGAGAATGCTTCCTTACTTTTATAAAATTACTTACGCTTCAACTGGTGCTGGTGTACTGTACGTCGATTCTCTATTGTTGTGCTTTTCGTATTTTATGGGTCCGCCTACAATTTTTGGCCTATGAAAGAAAAATTATTTAAATATATTGATACTCAAAAATATACCAGTTAAGTGGGAGATTAACATTTAAAATCAGTTAATTGTGAATAGTATCTCCCCACTGCATATGCTAATTCTATGGATTAGAATCCAAATTAGGCTCGGTTTTTTCACATCTTGATAAAGTGCCAGTTAACTTATCTGCCAGATAAAATATTACATCATATAATTGACGTGTATATAATTTTGTCAATTTACGCAGTAAAGGCCGTATCACACTAGCGGGTCGCGGTTCTTGCAATCATACTGTGTGGTGCGGTTGCCGCTCCCGCTCCGCCACATCGCCCACTGTTTATTCGTCTTGACGTTTTTAATCGAAAGCGAGAACAGTTCGAGACGGCAGTGAACTCGTGAAAAAACAATAGTTAAATGCTGCACCGTCACAGACGAAAACTATAGCATACGTCAAACCAAGGCAGTCACGTGACAGTATCGGGCTCTGTGATTGGCTGCGGGTGCGGTTGGCGGGTGAAAAAATAGCTTGTCGCCTATTCCTTCACCCGCAACCGCAGCCGCTAGCTGCCGCGCTCCTATTGGTCTAGGAGTCACCCGCACACGCACCCGCACCTGCCAACCGCTTCGAAACCCGCTAGTATGATACAGGCTTAATATCGATGCGATATTTTCATGTTATCTGGCAGTGAAGTTTTAACTGACACACTATATCCAGAGGTGAAAAAACCAGGCCTTACGGCCGATTTCACCACCAATTCCTAAACCGTTGCTTAGCTAGGAATTTCCTAAATTTAAGAACTGCCTAAACTGATACTTATGGATTTTAGATTTCACCAAACAAAGCAATGCCCAGCTAGGAATTACCTACGTAGGCATCGAAATATTAGCAATTTTTGTGATATTAAATTTGCGCACTGAAATAAATGAATAATTTTTATATTTTGTGAAATTTGTCAAGTATATTTGTCAACATTGATATTGGAAATTATGTGGAGTTATTATTATTACGTTGAGGTAGGTATACAAAATTAAATTTTGAATGAAATATCTTTTACGATAAATATAATTTTAAAATTTGTATCACAGAAATTGAAATTATAAATAAAACAAAGATGAAAATGAACAAGAAGAAAATATAAAAGGCAAAATAGAATAAATACTGCAAAAACAGAAACTGGATTTTGATTTCAAATAAAAAATTAAAATTAGACAACCGGAACACACATAACACATGGCTATTTGGCATTTTTCTAAAAGATATGAATTATATGTGAATGTAATTTCCCAAAATATAAAATAAAGAATAATAACGATTTATTTATATGTATTTACTAATTAATGTTATTTCATATATAAACCCGTATACATATAAAATACGGTATTCTAATCTGAAGTAAATCTTTTTCAAAACAATTTTTCATCACAGAATTTAAAATAATTTGTTCTTTCTTTTCTATCTTGTGCAAGTCTTTCTATTTCTTCGATATTACTATCAAAATATTTAATAAACTTGTACTATTTTCATTTAAAACTGTCAGCTGTCAGACGTTAGGAAATTCTTAGCGATTTGGGCATCAGAAAACAGATACCTAGCTAAGTAATTCCTAAATCAAGATAGGCAATGCTTAGCGGTTGGTGAAAACGAAATTTTGTTAGGTAATGCCTACGTGGTGCATATCAGGTACATAGGCATTACTTAAATTTTAGGAATCGGTGGTGAAATCGGTTATTAATCAATTTAAATGTGTTTAATTAGAAAAAAAATGTATAATGATTATCGTTCATATCCTGGAAAAAATGATCACCAAGCAACAGTTCGAATAGCATACCATAATGATGTGATGGCGTGTGCGCTTAGAAATAAACAATTTAAGTCTTAAGTAAAGAAAATCAATATCCAAAACTCGTACCTGATGTAAAATATGTAGGCTGCTATAATAGCAATGATAACTAGAGCTAATAAAACAGATAGTGTCGATACTGCTGCAATCCATCCAGAATTATCTGCTTCTTCTGCCTCACCAGGAGGAACATATGCGACTGCCTCTATAGATTCTCCCATGTTGCTTTCTTCAATTAAACTATTCAAATAATAAAAGCATGTTAGTGTATTAATAGACATTAATTTGTTTGTAACAACTAAAAACGGAAAAATCAGTTAAATTATTGTCATATTTGAATTTTATGTTCACTGATTAACTAAAAATGCTAATTTGCAATAATTGCACATTGCGTAGTTTATGAAATATAATTTAACATTTTTCATATTCAACTATGTAAATTATTATTCACGAAAGTTGACTATTCAAGGTCATTTGTGAGCCGTCTGATATAATATTACTTGCAGATAACTTAATTGCATTTCGTATTCATAGGCGTGCAACATGAAATATTTATGGACTCATTTTAACTGAAATTTATTTGAAAATTATGTTTCGTTCTAAATAATGCCTTTCTGATATATTTATGTTCATCATTTATGTTTTTGCAAAATTCAAAAACATAGACTTAACTATAAACCAAGGAATAATAATTTGGTTTAAACGTCAACGCTAGTGTAGTGTAGTAGATAATTAGGTATCTGTAATTCTACGACATACGTAATTATTATTTATAGTGTCTTAGAAAGTAATGCCACTATTTACGTATATCTGTCACACCACATAAATTAAATAGACATTGGTCAAATAATATTTCCCTTTCTAATACAAAATGTTGCTAAGCTACTACTGTAATGTGTATTCTTTATAGTGATGCACGCGAGGCGAGACGAGACGAGAAATATAAAATATCGATCTCGTCTCACATTTTTTGGGTCTTGTCTCGTTCTCGCACGAGAGTCTCGCAATACAAATAAGCGCTTGCGCACTACGTATTTACGTAACAGTATAACTACAAAAGACAAGTTCGCACTCATCGTACCGTCGTCCGTATATTTGCAGTCGTATAAGTATGTAACTATAACAAAGAGGTGAAACACTAAATTCTGGTCACCAAATTATTTCAATACGAAAATAATGTTTATTCATTTACGGTCACCAGAAAATGTGATAAGTTACTAAATAATTTAATTTATCTAATATATAATTTACCATGAAATTTTGAATTAATTAAACATTAAAAAAACTTTTTTGTAACTAAAAGTACCTGCACTTTATCATTAAATATATTTCACTATTTAAGTAAGATTTAATCATAAAAAATCGCTATACACTGGGAACCCCCCGGTAAACCAATCACTCCGCTTCGCTTCCTGTTGGCTCCCATCGACGCTTTATATAACATCCTTTACTTTTCAGGGGTGCCGAGAATTTGATTAACGATGGATTTAATTGGGATGAATTAGGGGCTGAAATATTGGAGAAAACTAGTTCTATTGGATTCAAAACCGACTTTGTCTTTATTTTGCATTTCCTCGCTCTGAGACCGATACCACACATCTCGCAGTTGTTATATCGATCTCGCCTCTAATTTTAAATTGCATTCTCGTTCTCGTTCTCGTTCTCGTCTCGCTTAAAGCAACGAGACGAAACGAGATGCGAGAGTACTCTCGCCTCATCGTGCATCACTAATTCTTTCTTCGAACATATGACCTTGAATAGTCATCTTTCGTGAATAATAGTACAATACGTGTTTTTTTGTTCTGTTCGTTATATTAGACTGGTAAAATAGAAACTGTTTGCCAATTTAACTTATATTTCTTAAGATAGCAATGGGAGCTGATTAAAAATATACACTCCGCATATTTTTCTAAATTTTAATTTTATCAAAAATAAGATCAGCTTGAAAGAACCTATTCTTAGTATCATAAAACAATCTGCTTACTTTTTGAAGTCGTCCGCAAGAACAACCTTCTCTTTATCAAGCGCGTAAGTCACAATTCTAAGTACTGGGATTTTATCGTCAACTCTGGTTCTTCTGAATGTCTCGTCATCCCCTTCTCTAGAATCTTCTTCAGATGATCCATCTGGTCTTGGAAGCGCAGAACTCGACAAGTATTTAACAATTGTTTTTGTTTCAGAACTTAAGCGTGCTATAAAGTTGTCTACTTCAGTATATGATATGTCGTTTACTGTTAATACAGTGATATGTTCTTCTTTCAATAATTTCACCTATAAAGTGTTACAAATATGCTTAGTCATTACATTACAATCTATTTCACATGTTCTGCTTTGAATAATAATGTTTTTTATAATATTTTCTATTTATGTTTTACTGCAAATATAGAATCAAATCTAAGAAACATTCTGTATGGAAAAATACATAGAACTCAGGGCAGGTAATGTACTGGAAATATAGAATCTTTCGCAAGAAACTGTCTCTATGGAAATTGTATATAGTACATAGAACTGACGGAAGGTACTGTGCTGGCCACATCAGATCTTTACCTTCCGTCACCTTTAGGTAAGGAAGGTATTGTCTTTGGTCAAAAAATTCGGTAGTGAGTTTTTAATGAATAAGCACGTTTTAAGGTCTCTAAAATACGATTGTACTATTTTTACGATGTGTGTGTGTGTGTGTGTGTGTGTGTGTGTGTGTGTGTGCGTGCGTGCGTGAGTGCGTGCGTGCGTGCGTGAGTGCGCGAGTGCGCGAGTGTGCGAGTGTGAGTGAATGAGTGAGTGAGTGAGTGAGTGAGTGAGTGAGTGAGTGAGTGAGTGAGTGAGTGAGTGAGTGAGTGTGAGCGTGAGTGTGAGTGTGAGTGTGAGTGTGTGTGCGTGTGCGTGTGCGTGTGCGTGTGCGTGTGCGTGTGCGTGTGCGTGTGCGTGTGCGTGTGCGTGTGCGTGTGCTTGTGCGTGTGCGTGTGTGTGTGTGTGTGTGTGTGTGTGTGTGTGTGTGTGTGTGTGTGTGTGGGTGCGTCTGTAACAAAAGTTTCGTCTACGATAACTCTAATAGTACAATTCCAAAAATTATAATTCTTTCGTATTCCTCTTCGTTGCATCCATATGTAGAGCTGTTTAGATTTTGTTTATAATTGGTCAACCGGAAGTACCCTCATTTGAAGATTTTAACTGTCTTTCTTGAAAAAACGATGGTAAATATCATTTTTTCACATTTAATGTTATTATAAATATTAAAGAATATTTTATTCTCTATACGATTTGAATACACTTTATACTTCATATTAAATGGATATAGAGTTATAAAATTATAGAGAAATTAAATTTCATAAATTAGCTAGCTATGCTAGAAACAGCTACTATATTAAGAAACTTTCTCTATGGAATTTGTATAAAATGCATACAACTGTCGAAAGGTAATGTACATAAAAGAAATTTAGTATCTTTTGCAAGGAACTTTCTGTATGGATTTTTTAGAAAATACTTAGGCATTTACGAAAATTCTACCAGTAGATATCGCACCTACCAATTGTGTTCGAAAACACGAGTGGTAAAAAGTTACCGTGTTCGAAAATTGTACAATATCTACCAGATTCATTTACCGGATTGGATTCATGAAGAATCTAATCTCAAAGAAAGGTAATGATGGAAATCGTAGCACGCGCGTTAAAATTGGAAATGTGTTCAAAGTAGGACTCTGCTCATTTTGTAACTACATTAAATTTCTAACCTGTTTCAAATTTTCATTTTTTTTTGTAGGTTATGGATCTACCCCTGTTTACCACTTGTGTTCTTAAAATATCGATTCCGGCAGCTATAACCTGATAAACAGCTGTTTACCGGTAGAACTTTCATAAATGCCTCATATAACTGACGAAAGGTAATGTGCTGGCCACATCAGATTTTTTTATTAATGTTTTCAGTGTAAATTTGCCGCTACTAAATTCACTCAAATAAATTATAAAAAACATCGCAAAAATATGATTTTTTTGTGTACCTCTAATTTTGCCGGAGTGTGTATAACATAAAGTTATATTTTTTAAATGGGATGGTATATTTTTTTAGGCCCATTCGATAGAGTAGTAAAGACCTAATGTATTCACAAGCAGAAAGTTTAATATACGAGCTGAAAATCAAGTGTACTATTTTACGACTATATAAAATATCTACTGTGGAGTGACAGATAATTTTTTTTTCAACATCTATGTTAAGTCCTTTTCACATAAATTAAAAATTACATCTACAAATGACATTTGACATTTATATTTTACTGTAAATGATACGAAGTCGGTTAACTAGAAAAATGTTGCCCTATAGGGCACGAGCAGACACGTAACTCGGGCGTCCTTGACGTACTTGTAATCAGCTGATTTGTGTGCGCATGTCATTTTGACAAGAACAGTGTCACTTGGATAAGGCCAATGTATTGACTTATTTTGATTTTGAACTGCTAAAATCTTACTAATGTACAATTTTCAGGCAGTAAAACACATGAAATTAAAAATAATAATTTCTCAATACTTCAAAATTAAAATAAGTCAAAACATTGATCTTGTCAAAGTGACATTATTCTCGTCGAAATGACAAATGCACACAAATCAGCTGATTCCTAGCACGTCAAGGATGCTCGAGTCACGTGTCTGCTCGCGCCCTATTAGGAGTGATATTGTTTATCTAAAAGAAATTCATAGATCACTAGATAATGTAAATTCAGGTGATTTCTATTTTCGCATATAACTTCCAAGTATGAAATAAGGTTGAATTTTGATTTGCACTTGTTTATGTTATTCCGAATAGCGGTACTCAAAATATTTTCATTCTTCTTGGATTTCGAGTTATGCAGTTCATTTATAATTTTTATATGGACGTCATAGTAGAAAGTGGCATGTTTAGAATTATTTTCAAAAATAGAAAGTTTAATATTCTCGTCTATATCTAGTGCATTTTTCTTGGACAAACTATAGATACAGGTTAAAAAAGGGTTTTTTTGGGGGGTACACATATCAATCAAACAGAATTTTTCCAAACTCGGAAAATTATTTCTTTAATTCTTGCAGTAGGTATACGTTTTGAATGTGCCATTGCCGGCATGAGATTTTTATTAAAAATAATGAATAATTTTAAATGAAAAATAAGAAAAAATATCCGAATTTTGGAAAAATTCTTTTTGATTGATAATCAGCACATCGAAATGTATTTACCCTTATAAAAATTTACCCTTTTTTAACACCCTGTTCATTACTAAAATGGCCTACTATAATGGGTTACGTTATTTTGCCTATAAAACTGACAAAACACAATAATTATTCAAAGCAGTCGAAATAAACTAATAATATTTGAAATGCGTTCATACTTTAACATTTAAAGTTGATTTTAATCCATCTTTTGCTCCATCCCTGTCTGTGGCTGTTACAACAAAGTCTATATCAGACGATAAGTCTTCTGCGGGATATATTATTCCATTTTTCGGATCAATAATGAAGTCTTTGTTAACACTATAACGAATTATTGCATTTTCTCCTATATCTGCATCAGTTGCCTACAAGATAAAATAAAATGTATAAATAAAGAATTATGATTTTGACTATTCTGCTGGACTCATATTGTTTCTAACACGCTGCGTAGGCCAATAGTGGTTAATACGAACAATTCTTCATTAATAAAGTATGGTACGGTATTTTTTATCTCTGGTTAAACTGTCTGTAAACTATAAATGTCAGGTTAAAAAAAATCTCGCATCAAAAAATTGACACATGTATAATTTTTACAATTTATGCTATAATATTATATCGATGCTATATTTTTCTTTTAACTGACGGTGTAATCAGAACCAGAAATGAAAATACCGGGCTTATGTCACTTATTATTATTAACTCACTGATATTTCTTGAATAATGAGTTTTAACTCACTATTATTATTAGCCAATGAAAACCTTGTAGCCATAGAACATCATTTGTGATTAAAGGTGGGCGCGGGCCGTGATTTTGTCGGCGTGACCCGCGTGATCGTGATTATAATTTAAATTTTGCTTCGTGATTGGACGTGAGCGTGAGGCAGTAAAAAATTATCGTGCGTGATCAGGCGTGATTGTAATTTAATCGGGCGTGAGTACAAATTTTCTTTTGTTTTTTATTTAAAAAATTGTCTGAATTTCCATCTTTTACTTTACATTCTTGTTATTATTAGTATGTCCAAATATGTCATCAACAGTACTTTTTGCATCAAAATAGTGTTATTGTTGTACCCAAAATTGTATACACAGTTGTTCCGATTTCACTAAAGATATACAAATCTTTAAGACCTTTTGACACGATCATAATTTTGTTAATAAATTGCAAATTTTATAATATTTGTGATAGAATAGAACATCCTATATTTGTCCATAAACATTCGTTTCCAATGAAACCAATTTGTTATCTAACTTATTACCAATTTGTTAACAAATTTAATAACAACTTATGACTGTTTCTGTTTAAAGGTTGTAGACAAAGTTAAATTTTTAAAGAATACTGGTTGGACTTGCATTATCTTTATTTTATGTTTTATAATTATATTATTATTATTATTATTATTATTATTATTATTATTTTCTAACCTGATGATGACTGTAGATCTGTAGCAGTCGAAACGTTGTTATATTTTAAATATAAAAATAATAAAGACAATGCAAGTCCGACCAGTATTCTTTAATAACTTATGATTGTGTTAAACAGGCTTAAATGTACATAGAAACAATTGCGTAACACGAACGTGACCCGCCGAGCATGATCGGGCGTGAGTGCCAAAATAAAATCGTGAGCGTGAGTGATCGTGTATCAAACATAAAATGTCGTGCGTGATTGATCGTGATTACATTTTTAGTTCGTGAGCGTGCGTGATCGTGAACAAAAAGTTACTCACGCGCCCACTTCTGTTTGTGATTCCTTAAATTGGCATATCGCTTATGTTTAGACCATGTAACTGGCGATATTTATGTTATGCTATATATTTATTTTCAAATATCAAGATTATATAGTGAATTTATCTAGACTAGACTGAAAAATATAATATTAAGATAAGATTTAATTTAATAATATGACGATCGTTTCGTCCTTTCAGACATCATCAGATAACTTATTTACATTTTCGTATATATGGCTATTTATATGTTCAAAAATGGTAAATTCGTTGTTTGTTTACAATATTTTTCTTGGAATTGACTGCCTGTCTAATATCTAGGTTTACCAAATAGTTTAACCTTAGTTTCTTTTCTTCTGTATGGAGAATTTTGAACTCCCCATTGAACAGATGTTTTATCTCAATGCAATGGTCAGTAAACCCTGTAGTAGGTATTTGTATGTTAATCGCATTTAAATGTTCTTTCATTATAATTTTAAAAGATCTACCGCTTTACCAAATGTAAATAGCATCGCAATCTTGGCATTCTGTTTGTTATATGCCGGTTAATTCATTTTTATTTGATTTTTTCTTATGGTAAGAAAACGCACTCTACTTTAAATTATGATGTTATTACCGATATTTGTGAACAAACATAAGTTTGGCACACTTAAGTAACTACAAATTTAATTATATAATAAGGCCCGGTTGTTCCAAGTTCAGATAAAGTAATAGTTTACTATCTATTAGATAAATTTATTCTACCGTCTTAACCAGAGAATAAGAATTTTGGGCTGCTCCATGATTTTGTATTCTCTGGATAGCTAACTGGCAGATAGCTAACAGAAAGATTAAAATTATGTTAGAGTAGAGTTAGTTTTCAAAAGTTGGCAACTTGGCTATCACAATTTGAATAGAAGTTTGGCTATTTTTCGCTTTTCTGTTTTGGTACAGTCGTAGTTTGAGTGTTTAGAAGAAGTGTCAATACAATTTTCAAAAATGAGCGAATATAATAGAAAGAGAGAAAGAACAATAAATTTTACCACCGCGTAAATAACTAATCTCATTAAATTAGTCGACAAATACAAAAAAATATATATAATAAAAAGATAATTGAGTCCAATAAGACAGATTTCGTCTTTTGGAAAGAAAAAGACATCTGGAGTCAATTAAAAAATTATTTCAATTTTGTGGCCAGTATCCATGAAATAAAAAACAAACAAGTTGTATTATTTTGCATGCGGTTGATTTATGAATACATATTGTAATGTGCAGCGCCTGCCGTCGCCGCCACTGTCGCCGCCGCGTCGCAGGGACGAGCGAGTGTCTATGTTTAGCGATGACGCAACAGACTTGTCCGATCCTGCTTAATTACGCGGTTGATGAAATCTATTGTGTTTGAGTTTTTATCTGGAATAATGCTCTAGAAATTTCTCGAATACAGATGCCGGAGTATATAAGCACTGTTAGCGAAGGCATTGGACAGTCTGATATAAATAAGCGTCGCGTGTTAAATTGTTGGTGACATAAACAGATAATCGACAAGTGGTACACATAAATAAATATAGTTGTATAAATAAATAAGTGAGCTATATATTATTTATATAAATAATTTTAGTGTTTAAGTGTCTTATAATATTTTTAGTCTTAATTAGTGTTTAATATTTGTTTAATTGTAGTGTTTGTTATATTTATCATCTTCTAATTATATTTAATATGTATTTATCGTTATAATAAACTTTTATTTTAATTAATAATAATTGCCTAATATTTACACTTCACCCAAATAAATAAACACGTTACAATATGTAACTCAAACATCACCACGCGATATTTTCATACACCCTGTTGCATAAAATCGTAAAGCTATCAACAATTGGCATATCGGAGATACAACGTGATTCATAAAAACAAATGTGCGTGTTAATTCTCAAATTATGCTCGCTATTCAAACTTACCTAACAGATAAAAAGAATAATTGGTCTTCAGTTTTATCTAACAAATAAAGAAGTACGAATATATGCTTTGACATTCGAAATCTTATAAAGAATTTTGCGTCCCATTTTCAAAAGTATTACATATTTTTCGTACCATATACAATTTTCGAAAATTAATATTATCAAAAATTAAATCCAAATTTTATCTTCACTGCTGTACTGATTCATTATAATAATAATTAATATTAAGAAACAGGCTATATAATCAAAACAACACAAACGTTCCCTGTTCTCTACACTTCGGTTTTCATTTGGGTCCACTCGGCACGATATTCTTTGGATAAAACTCTTAACTGGTAGTTTGACTGACTGTTAGCTATCTTGTATGTTTGGTGTTAATGTATGGAAAAAAAAACTATATGCAAATTAAAGATGTTTAAATCGTATTGAATGAACAAGATTCGATAGCTGGTTCACACCACTGGATTTGGCCAATATAACCAGGACAATATTATTTTGTGAAACAAACGAAGGAGCGAATGAACGAACACATACGAACGAACGAACACAAACGATCGAAGGACCAGTCAGTTTTACGAACTAACAACGTACTAAGCTTAATTGAAGCAAAAATAACAACAACAAATGAAAATCAATTTTAAGAGATATATGATATAGCGTATTGAACACAAGCGATCTAAACTACAATCAATTAAATATACAACCAAGTACTATATGGAAGAAATTATTCAAGTCAATTAATATGTATATGAACAAACAAATCTAGCTAAAGTAATATCAGGAACCCTAAAAGAACCTAATAACGACCAAACCAAAATACACGAATGAAGAAATGTATTTATACTACGACGTTACAGCAATATATGCAATCCGATGTCACTCGAAAGAAACATATGCAAACTCACTCTACAGCGAAATACTATTATTGAAAACAATAATATGATTCAAACCCTAACAATGCGGGTTTCCGTTAGAAATCAAGTTGTGTAACACGGTTTTACAACTGATGCCTGAGCAACTGTTGGCTGTATAAAATGGCGACGCAATAAGTTTCACGACCCAACAACAAGAACAAAATCAAATAAAGCTCGGTTTATTTGACGTAATTGACAAAAACGAATGATAATTCTAACAACAAATACACTACTTGTCGTGCTAGGCAAGCAGAGTTAAATTTTATTTGTAAAATTATAACAACGACGCGAGACAGCGGGCAACGCGTATGTTCTCTAAGAGAGCCAACAAGCTACTAATTAACTAATTATAACCGATCGATACGGCCGTCGGCCGGTCGGCCTGCTAGCGTGTGTTTGGAGGGGGGTTTGCGAGCGCACTTGAGCTTGTAACCAAAATATTATTTTTATAATCATCAAGTTTGTGCTGCCCTCTTTTATGAACTAACAACTGCTTTATCCAATATGTAAAAATGGTTGCTACCTCAAAAAGGTTAACCATTTCAAATTCAGTAATTATTTAAGACCTATTGGTCTTAAACATAGTAGTTAAAGAAAGTTTATCTTACTGATAACTTTTAACTGCAAGTAGAACAACGCAAACTGAGGTTATCAATAGAATAAATTTTATAGATGGAACAACCGGCCCTAATACGAGTATGAAACTGTTAAAAAATGATAATTAGTGTTGCTTTCTACTTACAGTTACTTTGACAAGATATGGTGGTGCTATATAATTACTGAGTTCTGAACTTGGAAACCCAATAATCAATGGATTTGGCTCAACAAATTTAGGGTTATTGTCATTTTTGTCTCCAATAATTACAACTACTTCCATTCTATCAACACTAACTGGTATGGAAGAAATATCTATACAAGAACCTTGGGTGTTTGATTCTTCTTTTACATTAAAAATCAAATTCTTGAATGACGATTGGTAAGATATTTTTTCAACAGCCTGGACTTGAGTTTTTACTTGGACTACCATCAAATCGTTAAATTTGGGATCTTCTCTATCAATTTCTGCTTTGAGAAATACATTATGTTCATCGATTTCAAACCAGTCTGAATAAAAATATTATTGAAAATTATAAATACTTATTTTATAAAAATCAAAAGTACTCAAACCTGTATTATCTATGAGGAGTTCATAGTTTTCTTTTTTTTCTACAATAAGTGTCCGAGGTGAATTTTCTGGTATAGTACGAACATCTAAACTATTCCCAAATATGAAGTTATTGTTTATTATTAAAATTACCTAAAACAAGCAAATAAATAAATAAAATATATATTAGGAAAAAATTCTTACACTCATTGTGGCTTTCGATTTAGTCTGTTTTCCTTCCGCTTGAAGAATTATTTCGTAAATATTTTTTGTATCTGATAAATTTTCTTTAAGTTTTAGTTCTCCCTTTTTAGTGTATTCAAATTTATTGGATATATCTGAAAACATCAATGTTTCATCTATGCATAAATTAAAATTGCTTTTATTTTACCTGAAGTTTCAATTGAATAAATAATCTGTTCCTCTGAAATATCTGACGTAGCTTTGTATGTGCCGATAACAGTGCCAATAGCAATCGGTGGTTCTCGAACTATTACATCTACTTGTTTATCATAATAAATTGTAGATGTAATTAAATCATTGTTTACTATTAAAATTACCTAAGAAAACAAAATAATATATAAATGAAATTAGATATGAAATATGGCAATAAAAAATTCATACACTCATTGTGGCTTTAGATTTAGTCTGTTCTCCTTCAGCTTGAAGAATAATTTCGTAAATATTTTTTGTATCTGATAAAGTTTCTTTAAGTTTTAATTCTCCCTTTGTAGTGTATTCAAATTTATTGGAAATATCTGAAAAAATCAATGTTTCATCTATGAATAAAGTAAAATTGCTTTTATTTTACCTGAAGTTTCAATCGAATAAATAATCTGTTCCTCTGAAATATCTGACGTAGCTTTGTATGTGCCGATAACAGTACCAATAGCAATCGGTGGTTCTCGAACTATTACATCTACTTGTTTATCATAATAAATTGTAGATGGAATTAATTCATTGTTTACTATTAAAATTACCTAAGAAAACAAAATAATATATAAATGAAATTAGATATGAAATATGGCAGTAAAAAATTCATACACTCATTGTGGCTTTAGATTTAGTCTGTTTTCCTTCCGCTTGAAGAATAATTTCGTAAATATTTTTTGTATCTGATAAAGTTTCTTTAAGTTTTAGTTCTCCTTTTGTAGTGTATTCAAATTTATTGGATATATCTGAAAACATCAATGTTTCATCTATTTATAAATTAAAATTGCTTTTATTTTACCTGAAGTTTCAATCGAATAAATAATCTGTTCCTCTGAAATATCTGACGTAGCTTTGTATGTGCCGATAACAGTACCAATAGCAATCGGTGGTTCTCGAACTATTACATCTACTTGTTTATCATAATAAATTGTAGATGGAATTAATTCATTGTTTACTATTAAAATTACCTAAGAAAACAAAATAATATATAAATGAAATTAGATATGAAATATGGCAGTAAAAAATTCATACACTCATTGTGGCTTTAGATTTAGTCTGTTTTCCTTCCGCTTGAAGAATAATTTCGTAAATATTTTTTGTATCTGATAAAGTTTCTTTAAGTTTTAGTTCTCCTTTTGTAGTGTATTCAAATTTATTGGATATATCTGAAAACATCAATGTTTCATCTATTTATAAATTAAAATTGCTTTTATTTTACCTGAAGTTTCAATCGAATAAATAATCTGTTCCTCTGAAATATCTGACGTAGCTTTGTATGTGCCGATAACAGTACCAATAGCAATCGGTGGTTCTCGAACTATTACATCTACTTGTTTATCATAATAAATTGTAGATGGAATTAATTCATTGTTTACTATTAAAATTACCTAAGAAAACAAAATAATATATAAATGAAATTAGATATGAAATATGGCAGTAAAAAATTCATACACTCATTGTGGCTTTAGATTTAGTCTGTTTTCCTTCCGCTTGAAGAATAATTTCGTAAATATTTTTTGTATCTGATAAAGTTTCTTTAAGTTTTAGTTCTCCTTTTGTAGTGTATTCAAATTTATTGGATATATCTGAAAACATCAATGTTTCATCTATTTATAAATTAAAATTGCTTTTATTTTACCTGAAGTTTCAATCGAATAAATAATCTGTTCCTCTGAAATATCTGACGTAGCTTTGTATGTGCCGATAACAGTACCAATAGCAATCGGTGGTTCTCGAACTATTACATCTACTTGTTTATCATAATAAATTGTAGATGGAATTAATTCATTGTTTACTATTAAAATTACCTAAGAAAACAAAATAATATATAAATGAAATTAGATATGAAATATGGCAGTAAAAAATTCATACACTCATTGTGGCTTTAGATTTAGTCTGTTTTCCTTCCGCTTGAAGAATAATTTCGTAAATATTTTTTGTATCTGATAAAGTTTCTTTAAGTTTTAGTTCTCCTTTTGTAGTGTATTCAAATTTATTGGATATATCTGAAAACATCAATGTTTCATCTATTTATAAATTAAAATTGCTTTTATTTTACCTGAAGTTTCAATCGAATAAATAATCTGTTCCTCTGAAATATCTGACGTAGCTTTGTATGTGCCGATAACAGTACCAATAGCAATCGGTGGTTCTCGAACTATTACATCTACTTGTTTATCATAATAAATTGTAGATGGAATTAATTCATTGTTTACTATTAAAATTACCTAAGAAAACAAAATAATATATAAATGAAATTATATATGAAATATGGCAGTAAAAAATTCATACACTCATTGTGGCTTTAGATTTAGTCTGTTTTCCTTCCGCTTGAAGAATAATTTCGTAAATATTTTTTGTATCTGATAAAGTTTCTTTAAGTTTTAGTTCTCCTTTTGTAGTGTATTCAAATTTATTGGATATATCTGAAAACATCAATGTTTCATCTATTTATAAATTAAAATTGCTTTTATTTTACCTGAAGTTTCAATCGAATAAATAATCTGTTCCTCTGAAATATCTGACGTAGCTTTGTATGTGCCGATAACAGTACCAATAGCAATCGGTGGTTCTCGAACTATTACATCTACTTGTTTATCATAATAAATTGTAGATGGAATTAATTCATTGTTTACTATTAAAATTACCTAAGAAAACAAAATAATATATAAATGAAATTAGATATGAAATATGGCAGTAAAAAATTCATACACTCATTGTGGCTTTAGATTTAGTCTGTTTTCCTTCCGCTTGAAGAATAATTTCGTAAATATTTTTTGTATCTGATAAAGTTTCTTTAAGTTTTAGTTCTCCTTTTGTAGTGTATTCAAATTTATTGGATATATCTGAAAACATCAATGTTTCATCTATTTATAAATTAAAATTGCTTTTATTTTACCTGAAGTTTCAATCGAATAAATAATCTGTTCCTCTGAAATATCTGACGTAGCTTCATATGTGCCGATAATAGTGCCAGTAGCAATCGGTGGATCTTGAACTATTACATCTACTTGTTTATCATAATAAATTGTAGATGGAATTAAATCATTGTTTACTATTAAAATTACCTAAGAAAACAAAATAATATATAAATGAAATTAGATATGTAATATGGCAATAAAAAATTCATACACTCATTGTGGCTTTCGATTTAGTCTGTTTTCCTTCCGCTTGAAGAATTATTTCGTAAATATTTTTTGTATCTGATAAATTTTCTTTAAGTTTTAGTTCTCCCTTTGTAGTGTATTCAAATTTATTGGAAATATCTGAAAAAATCAATGTTTCATCTATGAATAAAGTAAAATTGCTTTTATTTTACCTGAAGTTTCAATTGAATAAATAATCTGATCCTCTGAAATATCTGACTTAGCTTCATATGTGCCGATAATAGTGCCAATAGTAATTGGTGGTTCTCGAACTATTACATCTACTTGTTTATCATAATAAATTGTAGATGTAATTAAATCATTGTTTACCATTAAAATTACCTAAGAAAACAAAATAATATATAAATGAAATTAGATATGAAATATGGCAATAAAAAATTCATACACTCATTGTGGCTTTAGATTTACTCTGTTTTCCTTCAGCTTGAAGAATAATTTCGTAAATATTTTTTGTATCTGATAAAGTTTCTTTAAGTTTTAGTTCTCCTTTTGTAGTGTATTCAAATTTATTGGAAATATCTGAAAAAATCAGTGTTTCATCTATGAATAAAGTAAAATTGCTTTTATTTTACCTGAAGTTTCAATTGAATAAATAATCTGTTCCTCTGAAATATCTGACTTAGCTTCATATGTACCAATAATAGTGCCAATAGCAATCGGAGGATCTTTAACTGTTATATCAACTTGTTTGTCATAATTAACTGTAGGTCTTGAATCTGAAAGAAATTTATGTGTGACAACAAATAAAACTCAAGTAAAGTAAATTATTTATATATGGCCCAGAATAAAATAAAAATCTAATATAATTTCTTTATACCATCGGGTGATTTCGGAGATTCGATAACCACCACCGTGTGTCCAGATTTTGTTGTGCCTTTGTATCTAGCTTCTATTATTACCGAAATAAAATGTCGTTCTTCAAATTCACTTTCCGGAATTGGTACTTTAATAAGTAACTTATGATTTATGTTATCAAATTTAAAATTTGTTTCAAACTCTGTAATATTAACGATATTATTGAGCATTTTATAACATAAATAAAATCTATACCTTCGGAAATAATATTAAATTCAACTTTTAAAGAGTCATCAGCTAACAAGATAATATCGTCGTGCTTTATTGTATTTGGATCTACATATGTTGCATGATAGTATGCTTCTTTGAAAGTAGGGGGAGCAATTAAATTATTTTCGGGAGCATTTATTATGACGATTGTTCTACCAGAAAGTAGGGAACCTTTGTATGTAGCTTCAACTGTTAATGAAACATAATTTTTATTGTCAAATAAATTTTCAGGTAATTTCTTAACAATTGTTAGTACATTTTCTACAACTTCAAAATGTTCTACAAGATCATCAATATCTAAAAAATAACATATGTAAATAATTATCTTTGAAAATATGACTGTCTAAATATTATACCGGATGACATTGTATATTCAATTTCGTAATTATTATTATTGTTTTCGAATGAGAATCCATCAATATGAATTTCTTCCTCGCCTTCATACTGTGCTTCATATACATCTTTTGAAAACTCTGGTTTTGGTATTTCGCCAGGTGCATTTATAATAACAATAGTTTTCCCAGAATGAAGGGCACCATTATATTTAGCTTCAACTGTTAGTGAAACATAATTTTTGTTGTCAAATAGGTTTTCGGGTAATTTCTTAACAATTGTTAGTAAATTTTCTACAACTTGAAAATGTTCTACAAGATCATCATTATCTAAAAATTAACATAAATAAATAATTTTTAAAGGTATGATTGTCTAAATATTATACCGGATGATATCGTATATGTAACTTCGTAATTATCATTATTGTTTTTGAATGTGAATCTATCAATATCAATTTCTTTCTCGCCTTCATACTGTGCTTCATACACATCTTTCACAAACTCTGGTTTTGGTATTTCGTCAGGAGCATTTATAATAACAATAGTTTTCTCAGAATGAGGGGAGCCATTATATTTAGCTTCAACTGTTAAAGAAACATAATTTTTGGTATTAAATACATTATCGGGTAATTTCTCATTAATTGTTAGTTTATTTTCCACAACTTCAAAATGTCCTGCAAGCTCATTTATTTCTAAAAATAATAATAATGCATAATTATCTTCAAAAATATTAATGTCAAAATATTAGGTATACCGGATATAATTGTATATTCAATTTTGTAATTATCATTGTTTTTGAATGCGAATTCATCGATATCAATATCTTTCTCGCCTTCATACTGTGCTTCATACACATCTTTCACAAATTCTGGTTTTGGTATTTCGTCAGGAGCATTTATAATAACAGTAGTTTTTCCAGAATGAGGGGCGCCATTATATTTAGCTTCAACTGTTAGAGAAACATAATTTTTGTTGTCAAATAGGTTTCCGGGTAATTTCTTAACAATTGTCAGTAAATTTTCTACAACTTGAAAATGTTCTACAAGATCGTCATTATCTAAAAATTAACATAAATCAATAATCTTTAAAAGTATGAATATCTAAATATTATACCGGATGATATCGTATATTCAATTTCGTAATTATCATTATTATTTTTGAATGTGAATCTATCAATATCAATTTCTTTCTCGCTTTTATACTGTGCTTCATACACATCTTTCACAAACTCTGGTTTTGGTATTTCGTTAGGAGAATTTATAATAACAATAGTCTTCCCAGAATGAGGGGAGTCATTATATTTAGCTTCAACTGTTAGTGAAACATAATTTTTGTTGTCAAATAGGTTTTCGGGTAATTTCTTAACAATTGTCAGTAAATTTTCTACAACTTGAAAATATTTTACAAGATCGTCATTATCTAAAAATTAACATAAATAAATAATCTTTAAAAGTATGAATATCTAAATATTATACCGGATAAAATAGTATATTCGACTTTGTAATTTTCATTATTATTTTCGAATGTGAATCTATCAATATTAATTTCTTTCTCGCCTTCATACTGTGCTTCATACACATTTTTCACAAACTCTGGTTTTGGTATTTCGTCAGGAGCATTTATAATAACAATAGTTTTCCCAGAATGAGGGGCGCCATTAAATTTAGCTTCAACCGTTAGTGAAACATAATTTTTGTTGTCAAATAGGTTATCGGGTAATTTCTTAACAATTGTTAGTAAATTTTCTACAACTTGAAAATGTTCTATAAGATCGTCATTATCTAAAATTTAACATAAATAAACAATCTTTAAAGGTATGATTGTCTAAATATAATACCGGATGATATTGTATATTCAACTTCGTATTTATCATTATTGTTTTTGAATGTGAATCTATCAATATAAATTTCTTTTTCGCCTTTGTACTGTGCTTCATACACATCTTTTAAAAACTCTGCTTTTGGTATTTCGTCAGGAGCATTTATAATAACAACAGTTTTTCCAGAATGAGGGGCGCCATTATATTTAGCTTCAACTGTTAGTGAAACATAATATTTGCTGTTAAATAAATTATCGGGTAATTTCTCATTAATTGTTAGTTTATTTTCTACAACTTTAAAATGTTCAGCAAGATCGTCAATATCTAAAAAATAACATAAATAATAATCATTTTAAAAATTAATGTTAATATCAAAACGTTATACCGGATAAAATAGTATATTCGACTTTGTAATTTTCATTATTATTTTCGAATGTGAATCCATCAATACGAATTTCTTTCTCGCCTTTATACTGTGCTTCATATAAATCTTTTAAAAACTCTGGTTTTGGTATTTCGTCAGGAGCATTTATAATAACAATTGTTTTAGCAGCAATTCCTTCAGTACCATACTTAGCTTCAATCATTACAAAAATAAAATTTTTGTCATCGAATACAGAAGCAGGCAGAGGGTCTTCTTTTTTAATAAGTAGTTGTCCTTCTTCAAAAGCAAAATGTTGCTCATATTCTAAAATTAATTTTTGCTTAAAATAATTTCAAATTTTAATGTAAATAAATTACCAGAATGAATTTCAATAATTGGTTCAGGGTGCTTTTCATTGTTCAAACTGATTAGATCATGTTTTATTTCCGTTTCACTTACAAACTCTGCTACATACACATCTTGTTTAAATGTCGGCAAAATTTTTTTTGGACCGTTTATGTAAACAACAGTTTTACCAGTGACAGGGACATCATCATACGTTGCTTCAATTATAATCGAAATGTAATCATCATGTTCAAATACAGTTTCAGGAAGATTCTTTACTATTAATTTATTTTTCTCGGGATCAAATTCAAAATATTTACTAAAATCTAAAAAGAATTTTAAAGTTAAACTACAACAAAAAAATTTAGATTTTTACCAGCAGAAATAATATTATATTTGGCTTCTCCTTCAGATTTTAATTTAATAGCTTGGTGTTCTACGTCATTGGGATTAATGTACTGGGCCACATACAACAAAGATTCAAATTCTGGAATTATATCAATACCATCTTTAAGCGGAGGGTTTATAATAACTATAGTTTTTCCTGGAAGTTCAGCTTTGTCATAAGTAGCTGTGAGTGTAAACGTTAAAAAATTTCTTTTCTCGAAAGTAGAGTCAGGAAGTTGTTCCTTGCTTGAGAATGTCATTGTCGATTTATCAAAATTAAAAAAAGTTTCGTACTCTGAAGCTAAAATTTTTGAATTATTATTTTGTTTGTTTCGATTAATTATATTTACCATCATCTGAAGAAATTGTTACTGTTGGATCGAAAACTTTATTTACCAACTTTATTTCAAAAGGTTTAATTTTATTATTTTCTTGCAATTCGGCAACGTACACTGGTTTTTCAAATACTGGATTGGGTGGAATTGATTCTATTTTATCTACTTGTAATGATATATCGGCATTTCCTTCACCTTTTGCTTTTTTGTTCTTAAACAAAAAATAAAATAATACAACATTTATTTTATAATATAGTTCATACGTAACTTACTTGTACAGTCAGTTTACAATTTATGTTTTCATTTAAATTCACAACTTTATTTAGTGTTTTTAAATTTGTTTTATATTTTTTGATTCCATCAGGCTTAATAGAACCCATTTCAAAATTATCATTACACTCATTTGATAGAGTAAATTGAAGATTTCCCGTTTGATCCTCTAAGTTTATGTCCTTTACTTCAATTTCAGTACCGGTAATTTCGGTTGATGGTACAAGTGGCATTTTTAAATTAAATTCAAAATTTTTCTCGGTAAATTCTGGGGGGTAAAATTTTGTCTGTTGTACAACGAAGCGGAATTTCTGAAACAAAATATATTAATTGAAAACCAGCGGAATGGCTATCTGTGCAACAAGTAAGGAAATATATATATATATATATATATATATATATATATATATATATATATATATATATATATATATATATATATATATATACAGGGTGTTTCCTTTAAAACAACCAGCGCTTTTTTGGGCGAACTAATGACTTTAGAAAAAAATGTTATATACAAGAAATGATCAAGAATAAGGGGTTAATTTATTAATAATAACAAACCAAAAATTCGACCAGTGGTTCTCAAACGGCAGAACAAAATTATATTTTTTTAAATGGTATCCTATATAATTTTTTAGCCCATTAGATAGAGATTTTTTTTCTGATTTCAACGATATAAATATGATATAGGGTTGTATAACAATTATTTCGAGAAAAATTGTATTAAAAATAATGTTATATTACAATAGGCTATGCAATACACACATACATACGTCTGTTGCTTAGTTACGCTAGTAGTAAACCCATTTTTTATTACATTATTTCTAGTTTTTAATACCATTTTTCTCGAAATAATTGTTATACAACCCTATGCTATACTTATATCGTTGAAATCAGAAAATAATATTCTATTTAAAGGGCTAAAAAAATATATAGGATGCCATTTAAAAAAATATAATTTTGTTCTACCGTTTGAGAACCACTGGTTAAATATTCGGTTTGTTACTTTTGCTACATTATCCCCTTAATCTTGATCATTTTTGGTACAAAACATTTTTCTCTAAAGTTGTTAGTTCGCCCAAAAAAGCGCTGGTTGTTTTAAAGGAAACACTCTGTGTATATATATATATATATATATATATATATATATATATATATATATATATATATATATATATATATATATATATATAATTTTCCTACGTGTGGCACACAACATTTTTTCTACTACCGTTTGAAATAAATGTACACATGTTACTATTAATAAATATTTATAGTAAATAAAACTATTTACTACAGTAAAAATTTATACTTTTCCTAACTTATATTGAAATAAAGGATTTTTCCAAACGGTATAGAAGGAAAATATATTCCGGCAAACCTTTGTTACGGAATTTCCACTTGAACATTGAAATTCTATGTTCTTTGCCACTTGGGTTTCTATTTCTTTTTCCACATATCCAACAAAATCTTCAGTTAAAGTAAATACTACATTTTCTCTTTTTTCATCTATTGAACAATCTACATATTTCAAATCCAATTTACAACCTATAAAAATACAGATCAAAGTTAATAATTTTAAATAAACTAATATTATTTTATGTAGGTACCTATAATATGTTCAACTTTTTTCGTGTCCGTTTTACCTGGTTCATCAGTACTGTCCACTGTAAACCTTATTTCGGTGTTCCAGCCATCATCATTTGACATACTACATTCTTGTCCACCTATTTAACAATAATTAATGATACGATTATTTCAATTGTCAAGCCAAAAAAATCAAGTATTATGTACTTAATCTATACAGGGTTATTTAAAATAAAGGTACAAATTGTTATTTTCCTTATTATTAATTTTAGACCTATAATTCAAATTAAAAAATCAGGGGCGAACTTAAATGCTACTTTTGGTGTTTTAGTCTCGCTAGAAGCAATATCATCCTTAATTTTTTTAAATGGAATGATACATATATGTTAATTTTTTCAGAAAATAATTTAATTTAGCTTTACTGTGATGCCAAATATTTACATTTTCATAAAAAATAATCTAGATATTATTTTTTCAAATTTATAAAACATTAATTCATTATTATCATGCCATAAAATTTGTACCTTGAGGAAATATTTTAACGTTTAGCTGATGCAGCATATATTTTAGATTCCAACCATTTGAAATATCACGATTTAATAAAATGAACTACAAATAATTGCTCAAAAAAAAAAAACGATGTTTGGCTGTATTATGGAATAGAGATGGAAATGAGAGGACATAATTTCTCGGGCTTGCAGTCAATAATAATAGTTATTTGTATATCAAGGCCGCAAAATCACTCTTTACCGTACTGAGAAAAAAAATGTCGCTGAGGTCGCTATAGTTAATTTTGTGCAACCGGACGCGAAATAAGCATTTCGTAGCCGCAATACAGGCCGCGAAATTCAATATCGCGACCGTTGTTATGGTAACAGCCGCGTAATTAAACAACCACTTTGACACTTGAGAATTGCATGGTTTTGTTTATCAAGTGTTAATCCCATAGCCACCTTGAAAACTAACTTTCTATTTACATTGAAACTTTTTAAAATTAATAAAATTTGTAATTACATATAATTTACGGTTGCACAAAAAATATTGTGTACACCTTGTCCGCGAAATCCTTTAGCGCCCTCGAGATTGTCTTGCCTCGGCCGCAAGCGGCCACGGCGACAATTTTTCTCTCGGTACGCTAAAGAGTGATTTCGCGGCCTTGATATACAAATAACTATTGTATATCAAGGCCGCTAAATCACTCTTTAGCGTACCGAGAGAAAAATTGTCGCCAAGGCCGCTTGCGGCCGAGGCAAGACAATCTCGAGGGAGCTAAAGGATTTCGCGGACAAGGTGTACACATTATTTTTTGTGCAACCGTAAGAAATATGTAATTATAAATTTTATTAATTTTAAACAGTTTCATTGTAAATAGAAAGTTAGGTTTCAAGGTGGCTATGGGATTAACATTTGATAAACAAAACCATGCAATTCTCAAATGTCAAAGTGATTATTTACCTAATTTCGCGGTCGCTATCATATGACAACGGCCGCGAGATGAATTTCGCGGCCGTTACTATAACAACGGTCGCGAAATTTAATTTCGTGGGCTGTATTGCGGCTGCGAAATGCTGATTTCGCGTCCGGTTGCACAGAAAAGAATTTCGCGGACAATAGTCCAGTAAATATGTACAATAAAACCTAGTAACCTTGCAAAAGGTCGGTAGTTATAATTTTTGGATATGTTGTAAGGACCAAGGCCAGTATAAGAAACCAATTTTGCATAAACGAAAGCCCTTTTCTACCAGAGTTATAGGGGAAAAAGTTCTAAATTTTCTATGGGCTATACTTATTGAACTACACAGCAGTGAAATTATCAGAATTTTTGGGAAATGACAAAACACGCACATATCTCAGAAATATTGATGTAGTTCGGATGTTAAGGGCGAATATTTGCCTCCATCCTGCATTTTGTGATGCATGCAAGCAAGCCGTTTGGTTCACATGTTACTAGCACCATGCCCTAGCAATGTAGCCACCCGGATATGCCTCGCAGGCACGAGTTATTGCGGATTGTATACCTCCTTGGCGCAGTTTTCTTAAAGTCACAGTGGTGCGTAAACCATTGGATCTACACAGCTGATTTTATTTTTATAGTAATTGTAATGATATGGTCTTTTATCATACAATGCAAAAAAAGAAGTTGAGTTACATATATCGTATCCATTTTCTTCTTGAACATAGCACATTGTAGTTTTTTGGATAAAATTTTGAATTCCTTGGCCGATTTCGCAAGAACGCTACGTTACACCGGAAAATAATCCTAATAAAAATTGCAGCGCGTTCAAAGAGCTATCGATAGAGAGGTCATCGGCGTATTTGTGGCTATTAGAGGCCCTTCGACACAGATGTATCTTCTAAAGGGACGCGTAAGTGCGCCGAGCCGCCATGCGCGAGACACCATTGTTACGTCATTGGGCTATATGACCATTGTCGAATTAAAATGCCAAACTAAATAATGTAAACAATTAAAAATTAGACCTTGTGAGTACCAATAATAATGATGAAAACAATATATTATCTCATAATTTCACTGAAATTAGAATTTTAAATTAAAATTTATGTAATGGCGCCATATCTCTGACGTCACGTAGGAGAATGAAAGTGCAATTTACGAAGCTAAAAGTGGGATTACTGGGAATTTAATGAACCGATTTTTTTTTACTTATTGATATCAAATAAATGTTGTGAATGATAAATTAGTCAAAATTATTAATGAAACAATGTATAAGATATCAATATAGGCAATTCATAATATAAAATAAAAATCTTTTGATTGTTTTGGGGTAAATTTGATTTGCATTGAAGTGTCAATGTCATAGATATGACATTGACACTTCATCATATGACATTGACCTCCAAACCATATAACTCATACGGTTTTCGAAGGCTATTTACATACATAATTTTAAAAATGGAACCTGAGTTCTTAAAAGTAGATGCCAGTACTGTGCCAAATGTAGATTATTCTATGATTGATGATTTTTATCGAATGAATTCTAGTTCTCTTACGTGATTTTCTCCGGAATTAACAACAATTAAGCATTTTAAAAATATGGGTATTCTTATTTTTTGTAAAGCCCATTGGATCAAACCGTTTAGTTTGTGTGTTGATAGGACAAGAATCTACCCACTAAGGAGTGTAGCCACTCGGAAAGTTCTCGGGGCTCTGTATTTTGCAGGTTGTATACATCATTGGCATGTGTTTCTTAAAGTAGCAGTACACTCCTTAATGGAGTCCCACCAACATACAAACTAAACGGCTTGCTCTAATTGGCGTAACAATGGTCTTTCTCGCGCAGGGCGGCTCGGCGCAATTATGCGTCCCTTTAGAAATTTCCGTAACGAAGGGCCTCTAATAGACCAGAAAAGTGTAACGGTCAAACTTAGGCGCGAAATTCAAACTCAGTTCATAACGCTGATAACATAATTTCTATCCCCGTGTATTTCTTACCAAGGAAATTTTTGCTCAACTTTAAAGGCCGAAAAATCTCATAAAAGTAAATTTCTTATGCAAAACATTATATGTAGCATCTAGACCGATCCTTTATCTCCAGATTCGTGCAATAATATTCACATGAACTCTGCACAGTTTACAATTATTTAAATAATAATACAACACTACAAAATTCATTGAACGTATATCTTAGTTTGATCGTGCATGCTTCATCTTCTATTGTGCTGTCCTATTTACTCGTGAGTCTACGACATACGGTATCCTTGCTTGCACCAAGCATTTTAATTTCTAATAATTTTCTTACTTTACCGTTTCTACAGGTTTAAACTGTTGCAATCTATTACTGAATAAACAAACTATCGAATTCTTAGCAAGAGCTGCTTAATTTATTTTTTAAAAATATCTCTTTTTGTCTGTAAAATTAAACTCCTATATGAAACCTATACTAGGGAATTCAAACTATGAACTCGCGCCAAAGGCAAATTCTAACCTAACTTTTCTGGTCTATAGCCACAAATACGCCGGTGAGCTCTGTATCAATAGTTCTTTGAATGCGCTACAATTTTTATAGGAATTATTTACCGGTATAACGTAGAATTCTTGCGAAATCGTCAAGGAAGATTTTCTCCAAAAAAACACAATGTGCTATGTTCAACAAGAAAATGGCTACGTTGCAATGTAACCCAACTTCTTTTTTGCACTGTATGATAAAAGTCCTAATCATTACAATTAATATTAAAATAAAAGCTCTGTAGATTCAATGGTTTGCGCACCACTGCGACTTTAAGAAAACCGCGCCAATGAGGTATACAACCCGCAATAACTTGTCCCTGCGGGGCATTTCCGGGTGGCTACATCTCTTAATCGCTAGGACGTGGTCCAAGTAACATCGGCTTGCTTGTATCACAAAATACAGGGTGGTGGCAAATATTCGCTCTTCAGGCTACATCAATATTTCTGTGATATGTGCGTGTTTTGTAATTTCCCAAAAATTCTGATATTTTCACTGCTCTATGGTTCAATAAGTATAGCCCATAGAAAAAAATCGTCAATACAAAAGTTGTAGCAAATTTTGTCTTGTATAATATTGATAATAACAACTTTTACTCTCCGATGTATAGAAACAGAGAAATTGAGGAAAATAGGACAAAAATTTCGAACTTTTTCCCCTATAACTCTGGTAGTGCAGGGTTTTTGTTTCTACAAAATTGGTTTCTTATCAGTGGCCTTGCTCTTTATAATATATCCAAAAATTATAACTACCCGACCTTTTGCAAGGCACTTTGTATAACTTGACTGGACTAGAAGGTGTACACAATATTTTTTGTGCAACCGTAAAAAATATGTAATTGCAAATTTTATTAATTTTAAACAGGATTGACATTTGATAAACAAAACCAACCGGAAATATATTCCAAATATTGTTCGAAAAATATCTTTTTTATTTCTATTTACATTAATTTCACAATCACAAGTCAAAATAATGTGGTCTACTGGAAAAAGTAGAATGAACATTGCTACCATCGCAAATTTAATCGTGATTAAAACAAATATCCTTGAAAATTGTACAGATTTTTACCATATAGAATACATATATATATATATATATATATATATATATATATATATATATATATATATATATATATATATATATATATATATATATATATGTATATATAGAATAAAAATAGACAAACATGTATTGAAACATATACTTTCAACCGAAAAATAAGGACAAAAGAAGATGGAAAAACAAATGTAATCCAGAAGTTATTGTCCTTTTATATTATATGTGAATATATTTTTACAATGTGATTATTTTTTTTGTGTTGATATAATTTTCTAGTCAGTGTAATTATTTATGTATTCCACTGTTAAGTCCGTAATATGTGTATTATGTGAGAGTAAAACATTTTGTATGAACTTTTTTTGCGGAGCGTCCCTGTTTTAGCTTTTAGAAGTATGGTCACCCTAATAATGTTATACATGCCATAAAATGAATAAAATTGTTTCTAATAGGTTAATCTAAATATATTTACTATGGAAGTGAATTTATTATGTCCTTCATAAAACCGGGGGTTAATCAAGTAGGCTGTTCCTTTTTTTGTTCTAAAGGTTTAAAAATAAAGGACGTAAATTATTTCATTTAAGAGTTATTTAAACGTTATTACGAAAGAAAATATCATTCATGAAGATATACACATATTTATATTTCAAAAGAATTAAATGAATTAAATTTAGTAATTATTATTCTTATTTTATTTTCATACCTTCTTGTGTTCGTACATTATTAACAAACAGAACTACTACAAATACAAAAAGCTTTAGTCCCATTATGAAAAATCTTCACATAATTTTCACTAAATATACACAATTGTCACTTTCACAGGTAGAATGTTTCAAAATAGCTTAAAATTACTGCAGGTTAATACGGCGGTATCTTATCGATAGATACTTTATCTTTATCAGATTATTATGTTCGATCTGATCAGTACTTGAAATAAAGTAACTTTATACCTGATACATGATACGATACGAATTTCATCTATATTCAATAATGATCTAATATTTTGTAAAATTTAATTGTATTTATTTATCGAGAAACCATAAAAAGCATTATCAAATAATATAAGAAAAGAAAATTTATAATCATAATCAATAAGTTTTTAATTTAAAAACTGGGTTTGGTGAAAAGTTCACCGCTTCATATAGGAGTAAAATATCTAAAAAATATCATTAGCCATACAAATTATTTAAAAATATATAAACTTAATTTGTTGCACATTTAAGCGAAGCTCTAGTAACAAAAAACCTAATTGAGGACCATTTTTTCAAAACTCACTTGTTCAAAATATGTAGCTTTTCAGAAAACTGTTTTTTACCTTCCGCTACCCTTGGTAAGAAAGGCATAGGGATCGTGCTAAAAATCGCATATCGAGATTTTGGTAAATGACCACGTTTTAATGTCCCTAGAATCCAATTTTAACATTTTTACGATGATGTCTGTGTATATGTGTGTGTGGATCCTCTACTCTAACTCAAATACTATCATTCAGAAAATTTTGTAACTTTGTATTTCGAACTTTTTCTGTAATAGAAAGAGCCCATTAGATTTTGGTGAAAATCGGATAACCGGAAATAACACTTTACTAGAAGCTCAAAATAGTTTTTCTTCGAAAATACCTTTAAATGTATCTTTTTCGAGATTAATGTTACGAAAATTAAAGATTATTAAATTTTCTATATATTTGCAATAATACTTTTTCTATGTATTTTATGGATAAATTTATAAAACTATCTATAATTTAAATCCCAGAGTCTACGCTTTAAACAAACAAAACGCAGTAGTCAAATGTATGTAACTGACAGATAAAGGTCACTATCAAAGAACTATTTATTTCAAAATAATATTAAGAACGTTTTAAAAAGAAAAAAGTAAATAGAACAATAGAAAAGGAATTTAATAAATATGTAGGTATGTATTTAGTAGATTAATAAAATTAACGATTCACAGAAATGTTCAGGCTAATCCTCAGTTTTGGATTAGTGAAATCTATTCTGTCATGGTATTTAAAATTTAATCTTCATTTTATTATAGCGCCGGTGGCTCAATGGTTAGAGCAACGCCTCATGTCATGAGGACCCTCGGGGCTCTGAGTTCGAATCCCACTAAGGCATGGATGCGTGTGAATGTAAACCCACTCTGTAACTGGGATTCAATCCCGTTGAGGGGTTTAAAAAAATGGTAGTTACTTGGATTAGATTAGACTATATTTAAAAAAAATAAACTGTCAAAATTAGAGTAAAATTCGTTAATCCAAAAATAAAGATTAACTTAATCTTTTTTGTGACTTGGGCATTAAATGGCAGGAGGTATTGGGTTGGCAACACCAGATTTTTTATGTTTTGTGCTTGCGTTAATAATTTTTACAGATGAAATAAAAAGTTCTTCATCTGTTTTATTCTCCATTTCTACATCAATATTGTCACTTTTGACACTATTGTCCACTTTTATTACATCCTTGTAAAAATCTGTTGCCTCTTCCGGTATTGCAAAATATTTCCTAATTTGGTATTTTTCTCTTTGCTGGCGAGATTTGTTTTTGGGGATTTCAAGTGATTTATCTAATAATTTTACATTTTCAACTTTGCTTTTTAACATATTTTTTTTTGTGTTTCAAATTCAGAATTATGTATACGTAGGGATACCTTCTATACAGAGCATCCCAAGATAAGCTAACGCTATCGTTATTTTAAAAACTATCGAATATTTTTTACAAAATTTGGCATTTAGGGGTTTTCCGACGTGCCCGTTTCAACTAAAATATTTTCAAATCAGTAGCAATTCCGGTTTAACCGGAAGTGGACCCTAACTTTCTTATTTTAAACAGAATGCTCTACTTTTTATTTTACGATTGAATTCAGCACAAAATTTTGTGTATGAAACAATAAAAACATTTTACTCAAGATTAACCACTTTCAGCGTAAATGAACTTTTTTTGATTTTTTCTCTAAAAACGGCTTCTTCTTAATCACTCTATCTATATCTCGAGAATGGAATCTAATTTCTATAATCTATAAAAAAAAAACAGTTTTATAAAGAAAGCTTTTGTTTACGCCTATGTAATGTATGCGTGTGCGTGCCTGTGTGTGTTTGCGTGTGTGTGTTTGCGTGTGTGCGTATGTGCAAATGCGCCTGTGCGTGTGCATGCCTGTGTGTGTTTGCACGTGTACGTGTGCGTGTGTGTGTGTGTGTGTGTGTGTGTGTGTGTGTGTGTGTGTGTGTGTGTGTGTGTGTGTGCATGTGTGTGTGTGTGTGTGTGTGTGTGTGTGTGTGACCATTCTGTCAGATTCGATAAATTTAACTCTTCGTTACATCTATATGGCTATAATTGGTCAACCGGAAGTAGCTTCATTTGAAAATCTTAATAGTTTTTCTTAAAAAAACACAGATAAATACCTATCATTTTTTGAGATTTTATGTTATAAATATTAGGAATATTTTTTGCACAATCGGGTTTTTTAACCTTTCCCATAGTAGGTCTTATTTACAAATTATTGAACTGTAAGTGATGTGCTTTACTTACCGTTCAGGAGGCGAGACGGTAATAGCTAATAACATACCTAGGAATGTTATGTATGTCATACCTGCCGCAGATGTCATTTTTATATTTGACATTTTTCAGACACCTAAGACTTGTTATGATTCATAGCAGCCGTGGTTTGTTCAAAGTTTATCGGTTTCAGAAAATGAAGACTATATTTATAATTTTTATTTTTTTGAAATTCTCTCTTTAATGCTACTTTCAGAATGCTACGGTTAACAGAACTATTTTTTTGACATACGTCAATACGGCAAATATTCAAATCATGTGCTTTATTGCTCATGTTTATTATTTTAGTATAAAGTAAACCGTATTTAGAACGATACACTAACGTTATCTGTATGTATTAATGAAGAGCATTATACTTTCATTTTATTTTATTTTCATTTTGTAGACCGTTGTTGACAAGTCACTATTGTAATAATATTACCATGCAGATACAGTTATTACATAGTTTCCAGCCTACTTTTGTACATGTAAATAATGGATTAATATCGTGAATCCGGTAAATAAATAAAAACAAAAATCAAAGCTTACTTCAAAAATGACTAAAAAATTTAATGTCAAAATAATTTTCAAATCTTATTTTTCTTTTAAATTTTGTTCGTCGATCGTGTAAAAAAGAGTATAAGCATCACGAACGTTATGGAATTACCGATCTCAGACAAAATTGGGACTTTCGCTTCCCTCCGTCCCCAAACATTGTCTTCGATCTGTAAACTGTCCTTACCGTTCTTTATACTTATAATATTATTTACAAATTACTAACCGGTAAGTGATGTAGCTTACTTACTGATCAGGAGGCGGAGGCGGTAAGTGATGTGTAAATATAAACAATTAAAGCTTATTTTCAAAATAACGACTAAAATTTTTTAATGTCAAAATAATTTTCAAATCTTATTTATTTTAATTTTGGGCATCGATCGTGCAAATAAACGTAATAAGCATTGCGGTCAGTAAGTGCACAAACCCGAAAGAATAAAAATAACATGAACCAAACAAGTCACTATTTCTTTCAACAACATTCTTACTAACTTGACATCATACAACATATATTCCTCACTTTTAACATATTAAAGTGACCGATTTTCGGTAGTGAAATACCGCAACCGGACCACAATAATAGTTACGAAACAATCATCCTTCGCCACACATTCCTGTCTAAGCACACTTCTTTCGCCTCGGTCACATTCATAATCGCATTCATACACGCTCTTCTTCTCTTCCCACTCGGAATCTTTATCGCTTTTAGTACCTTATCAATCACATCCACCCACTTACACACTAGACGGCCACGCAATCGAACACTCTCAATTCCACCAAGATATATACGCTTTACAAGCCGTTCACTCTTCATTCTCTCCACATGACTAAACCATCTCAACTGGCTCTTCATACACCAAATTATTCCTCACGCGATCCCGTCTTACATATCCACATACACCACGTAAATACCTCATTTCCACGGCAGTCGCTCTTTTTTATGCTTTCCCGTCCATGCCCAACATTCGCTTCCATATATCAAAGCAGGCACTAGCACTCCATTATACATACTTAAACGAGCTTCTCTAGAAACTGCTTTTGCCTTTGAATAATGGACAAATAACAGCTTTTTTCCAATCATCAGGAACCACGATACGTTTCAAACAAAATCTAAATAAATTAACCATTCAAATACTTTCTCTCCTCCATATTTCAACATCTCATTTGTAATCCCATCCAAACCCGCAGCCTTACCATTCCTTACACGCCCCAATGCATCACATACATCACTTGCATCTATATCATAATCATCTTCATTATCATTTTCACTACCAGTTTCACGACAATCGTCCCTCTCAATCTCACCTTCATACAAACCTTTAAAATACTCGCACCATCTATTCCTCACATCTGGTTCATCCCACAATAACTCTCCATTTGCACTTCTCACAGCTTTCACAACTCGACCACTTCCACTCCGCAGTCTCTTCACACTCAACCAAAACAGTCGCTCATTCGTACTAAAATCATTTATCAAGCTTTCACTCAACAAGTCATCAAATCTCTTTTTACTTTCTCTCACCACTTGCTTCACCCATTTATTCTTCCTTCTATCTACTCTAACAAGCATTCTTCTCGCAAGCGCCCAGGCGAATCCTTAACATTTAAAAACTTCAAATATGCCCTCTTTTTCTCAGCAATCGCTTCTTTCACCTGATCATTCCACCATGCATTTTTCGGGCAAGAGCCTACTATGCTTTCACCACAAACTTCTTTTGCACATTTGAGGAGGCACTCCTTAAATTTCATCCAAACTTCATTTATATTACAATTAAATTTAGACTCACATTCGGGCAAGGGTTCATTCAATCTTTCAACATACTGCATTCAAAAGAGCAAAGGATTTTACGTATATGTGAGCTAGCTTATGTTTAAAAATGGAATTCGAAATGAAGAGATTTCTCTCTAAACAAAATTAAACAATTCTTTCACCATTGTCATTCACTCGACAATCACCAAAACGTTGTTGTTTTTATCGACCTCACTAGGAGGTCAAGGGACAGGGACCTGCAGTTAAAGTGAGACATAGCCGGCACTGGAAACGGCGTCACAGGTCTAAGTCGGAGATTTGCCGGCCACTTGTGCTAAAAAACAAAGGAAGAAGTTACGATGGTCCACCCAACCACCCACACATAACGGTGCCGGAGAGAGGCAAGTCTTCCCTCGAAAACACCATTGATCTAGAAGGGACAAGAAAGATATTGTGATTGAAATACTGGGGCAGAAACTAGTTCGGCAGTCTGGTTTCGGCCAGATTCACAGAACTTGAACCTCTGGCATGGTTGACATGTTGGGTAACCCAAGTCTCTGAACACTTGGCTTGTCTACTTTCGACTCCGCTTCCCAATACTTACCTACTTTCCTCACTACTTTCCTCCCACTAAAGTGCTATGGCTGTCAGGCACGATTAGGGAACCTCAATACTTTCCCTCCACTCAGCTGCTGACTGTCAGGCACATTTGGGGAACCTCCGTACTTTCCCTCCACTCAGCTGCTACGGCTATGTCAGGCGCGTTTGGAGGCCTACTTTCCCCTGCTATGGCTATATCAAGCACGTTTGGGGAACCCCCATACATTTCCTCCACTCAGCTGCTATGGCTGTGTCAAGCCCGTTTAGAGGCCTACTTTCCCCCGTTTACCTGCTATGGCTATGTCAGGCATGTTTAGGGAACCTCCATACATTCCTTCCACTCAGCTGTTATGGCTATGTCAGGCACGTTTGGAATTCTACTTTTCCCACACTCAGCTGCTATGACTATGTCAACCACATTTGGGGATCCTACCTTATTACTCCTCTATTCACCTGATTTGGCTCCCTTTTTTACTTTACTTGGACAAGCACTATATTAAGATTTATTGTTGTCGCAATGATATAATGAAGTTATATTTGCATGACCTAGTATTGATTGCCAATCAAAAGTAATTTTGCAAGTCGCTGCTACAGCCACCTACGATCAAGATGTGTGTCGTATCAGCACCGAATGGCATTTCGACGTTTACTTGAGTATCACTTTACAGTGTGGCTACAAGATGAAGCCGGTTCAGCGCCGAGCGTGTTGCTAACCCCACACTTTCCATACAAAGAGCGGGCCGTCGGTGACAGTTCGGAAAACCCGAACTCACCAAACTTACAAACTCACCTTTATTTATACAATTACGTTTAATTGACTATCAATATACAGGTCAAATTAAAACATTATTGTCAATGTTGTTAATATTAAATTGTTGAGACAACCTTTATGTGTTACGTTTAATTAGTTATAACTTATTTGTTGTTGTTGCAAGTAGATTTCATTTCAAAACTGGAAAATTGCTATTATATAACTAATAAATAATTATAATTATGGGAACGTATACAATCTCCCTGTACAGTCTGTCTGCCGTAAGCGCACCACCATTGCTAACTTTCTTATTTGAAGAGATAGAAAGAAATTTAACGTTTAATCGTATTGTAGAGACCCTAAAACGTGCTTATTGATTAAAAATTCATCCCAAACTATACAACATTTATAGTGAACAAATTTTTAAAGAAATAGAATGTTGTCCAGGTATAAATTTCGGAGGGATAGTTATCACAAACTTGAGATATGCGGACGACACTGTATTGCTAGCAGAAGCGAAGGAGGCATTGCAAATGTTGCTACGCTGGTCTTGGGGAATACAAATCGGTAGTGTAATAAACGATAACGGCAACAGCGAAACAGACATTAAAAGCAGAATAGCATTAGCTAAAAACGCTTTCAACAACTTATGCTGGGTTGCATTTTATTTTCATTTTTTGGATCGTTGTTGACAAGTCAGTATGGTAATATTACCGTACAGATACAGTTATTACTTAGTTACCAGCCTACTTTTGTACATGTAAACAATGGATTAATATCCTGAAACCGGTAAACATATTTATCTGGATGTACATCAGAAATAAAAAAATAAATAAAATAAAAAGAAAAATAAATAAATTTTTAATATAATTACCTTTTTTTAACATATACACTTATAAGTGGTGCGAAGAATAGACCACGTCCTTGTCGTACAGCAGGTTAAAACTAAGAGTCTATTCAAACAAGGCAATCGAAGACTGCTAGCAATCTCCCGATTACAATATGAGCAAACGAAGAAAGTGCAATATGAATAGAAAGCAAATGAGAAAGTGTGTTAATTATGATGATCACTAGAAGAAGGAAACAATTACAGATGATACTTTAAGGATAGTCCAGTTGAATGTAGAAGGATTATCAAATCATAGCGTCTGTTGCTGGCAAGCAGCATTTGAGTGAGGTGGTGTGTAAAGCTTTCGTCGGTTTTGCATTGCAAGCAAAATGACGGAACGACTGGAGCAGCGCTATTGCATCAAATTTTGCCTGAAACTGGGCGACAGCCAGGTGAAAACCATTTGGAAAGTTCAGACAGCTTTCGATGACGATACTAAGAGCATCACACAGATTAAAGAGTGGTGCAACCAGTTTAAAGACGGCTGCACATCGGTGGAGAGCGAGCCACGCTCCGATCGGCCATCAACATGCCGAAGTGACCAGGTCATTGCCAAAGTGAACGCTGTGGTGATGCGGGTTGTCCTCCGTTGCTAAGTGATGTTGTGCGTGCAAGAAACCGGAGTTATGGTTGACAGGATATTGGCGCTTCCATCACGACAATGCTCCAGCACGTTCCTCGCACTTGATTCGGACTTTTTTGGCGAAGAACAAGACTCCAGTGGTTCAACAGGTTCCTTACTCTTATGATATGGCCCTCTGCAACTTCTGATTGTTTTATTAAACTTTGAAGTTAAGTAAAGCGGCAAGTGTTGACGGAATACTCCCAGAATTTCTTAACAATCTTGGACCCCAAGCAAAGAATTGGTTAACTATAACATTTAGATAAATTATAGACACTGGGCTTTTACCATCATTATGGAAACATTCCAACTTAGTTGCAATTCTTCAGGTAGGAAAATCTGGTGACGAAACTTCGCATTACGAACCCATCTCTTTATTGTGCGTACCATGTGACGTAACTTTTCCCTAAAGGGTTTATTGAGTCACGGATACTCCACATGGATTTTCTGTTGGGAGGCCGCCAGCTTTTAAACAATGGAGACAGGCAGGATTGATAACCACAAGAATGGTTTTAAAAAGGATAAGGGCGCCACGTAATTTTTAATCTCAAAATTACAAAAAGGATGGTACTAAACAAAATACTAAAGGAGATCTTACCTACCGTAACGTTGTTGCCTGTAAACGATTGAGGTTTGCGATATAAAAGAAATAATTTGCAAAACAGAATTTAATAAAGTGCAAGTTAATGCGTGCGTAAGGCACGATAAAAAATTATAAAAAAAAATATGAATGTACAACAATATAAAATTTAATACCAGACTCTAAGTTGGAAAAAGTAATGAGAGATTCTAAACACGACTAATTGTTGTACCCTAAACCCATAACCCAGTTTCGGGCGCTGCGTAGTTACATCTACATCATTCGAAGTGATATCAGTTCAAACGTGGGCAAATCATGCCAGTTGATACGAGCGTTCTAGCTGAATTACAAGTTGCAACAATGGGCAATAATTCAAACATATAAAAATAATTAAAAATGCTACTATACAAAATAAATCTCAACGATTATTAAATATACTGAGCTGAAGGCTCCAACGTTATATATAAACTATGTATGATGCTACATTGACTCCAAAATAAATAGTACAATGAAACAATAATCATTTTAATAAAACAAAAATAGCAACAGTCCTCCACGGCAACACACAACTTTAAAACGAAACTTCAGTTCTTCATTGCAAAAATATCACAAAGCGGAAGAACGATCTTGAATGAAGGTAATTTACTTAGCTCATGTGACGTGTGCAGGGCGGAAAAGGGCTACGTAGGTAGGCGATGTTGTCGGATGGACGCAAGCTGGCTGATGTCCCAACAAACGAAGATGTGATTGTAGAGCGGCCAAATCCTCCCTCGGAGATTAACTGCCAGAACGAAAATGTAATGCCCATGAATCCACAATGGCGTATCACCGTAAAACCAACACTGGACAGTCAAAAGGCAATTCGATATTGTCAAAAACCGCACAAATAGCGAAACCAAACTCCACTTTTGCATCGACACAAAAACTACACAAAAAATCTATGCCGAACAATGCCCATGTGCCGAAATACGATGGTAAAAAAATACGTCCTTACTGCGTCACATCAGGAACTAAAGTAACTGAGATCCGAAACTTTTACACGGACCTCATTATGGTGGCCGGAAACATACAACGCCACAGTAAAACAAAAAAATAACATAAAGAAGAAATAATAACACGAAGAAGAATACCATTAAAACGAAGAGTGCGCCACTGACGTGCTAAACAGCATCAAATCTGCCAAAAATGTGAACAAAACATAAGAAGGTCACCACAGAATCAAAGTTTGGAAAAATTACTAAATAAAATATAAATAGGGTAAAAATAATGAAGATAAAATATAGGTAAGTTACTGACGTGGATAGGATTTAGGAAAAGAATTCTGAAGTTTTATAAAATATTTTATTTCATAAAATAATGCTATGTGGCTATCGATTTCGTCTTATAAGACATCTTCAGGCCTACAGCTGAAAATAAAGTTTACAATAGTTTACATGGTGTTATATCATTTAAACATTTAAAGTATGTAATATAAAAATGCAAAAATTGGAAAAAAAATTTAAAGTTTTTTGAAAAGTTTTGAAATTGTCTAAATATTATAAAAATATATCAGTTTATATAATTTTTAATATAAAATGAGGAGTTTATTAAATATAGGGCTGAAAAGCGACATTGGATTATATTAATAATGTAAGATTGGAGATATTTTTGAAAATTTTTAGTTACTGAATAGAAGTGAAACCTATTTTGCATAAGAGATACACAATGTAGGAACAGATGACTACAAACAATCAATAAAAAGCAGACATGAAGTTGCAAAGAAGATTTATTGGACAGAACACTAACTAAAGAAGTTATAACAATTGGAGAATACACGGAGATATAAAGGATTGACACAGTAACAGTAAAGATTCGACGAGGGAAATCCTGATTTAAGTTGAAAGAAGGGTACGTAAAAGATGAGAATAGGAATCTAGAGCAAAAAATGTTATAGGGCAAAATTAGACCATAACAACCCTACAATCTGTTAGAGCGTATATTACTTAATTAAATAGTCTCCATCATTGATGATATTATTCCGATTGGATAGGCTGGTTTTCGCCTTGACAAAAACTGCCACGATCAGGTTCTGGCCGTAACGTCGTATTTTTAAAGTGGATTTTTTAAAAGGCTCAAGTCGACAGCAGTATTTATTGATGTCAGCTGCATATACGATACCGTATGGAAACACGGTCTCGCATACAAATTATCGCAAGCAGTCCCATGCACCAAATTTGGAAGACTAATATGGAATCTTCTGAATCATCGTACTCTGTTAAATACGGAAACGAAACCAGCAGAAAATGGAACCTAAACAACGATCTACCACAAGAGTAGGTTTTAGCACCGATCGTTTTCAATACATTCACAAGTGACCTCCCACACACAACTGCCTGCAAATTTGTCTACGCTTATGATATCACCCTTTTAAACCAGTCAGATACTTTTGTGAACTAGATATTAAACTCAATGCCGATTTACAAAACATGAAAAATTACTTTAGACTCTGGGAGCTGAAACCTAACCCGCAGAAAACAGTTTCGGTGTATTTTCATTTAGTCCACAAACTGGCCCATACCAATCTTACTATCAGCATTTGCAACACCCCGGTTCATTCGGAAGCTCATCAAACCTATATTGGTGTCAAATTAGACCGCTCATTGACATATATGTCGCATTTACAAAAAGTGGCAGCAATAGTTTGTTCCAGAGTTAATTTAATCAACAGTCTCGCTAGTACCAAGTGGGTCGCCTCAGCAAATGTGCTTAGAATATCAACCCTAAGCCTTGTTTATTCAAAAGCTGAATATTGTACCCCCGTAAGGGCAGTTAGCCATCACACAAAACTTGTTGACCGGCAACTTAACTATGCCATGAGGATAGTAACGAGAACGCTAGAACCTACAAATACTAATTGGCTACCAGTCCTTTATAACATACAACACTCCGATTTAAGAAGAGGTGCAGCTACACTATGGATGTATAGAAAAATTAATATAAATCCGGACCTTCTAATACATTCCACCTTTATGATTAGTAGTAGAATAAAATCAAGGAAACCATTTTGAGTAAGAGGTTCCGAACTTGACAAACAATTTAACATAAACGAAGAATGGCGTACACGCTGGTCTTCTAGCGAAATTCCAAATAAAAATTTAGTAGTCGACCCTACAATAAACCTACAAAGCTTCAAGCTTCCAAGAAAATCGTGGCCAGCCTTAAACCTATTTAGAACCCAGCACGGTAGGTGTCAATTTTTAAAACATCGATGGAAAATGGAAAAATTTTATTCGCTAAACAGGAACATTTCGACTTGAGTTGTACAATTGATCCAATAACGCAGCATAATACTCCCCTGTGATGGTTTTCCCATTTTCCAAGTAGTCGATGAAGATTATACAGTGAGTGTCCCAAAAATCTGTCGTTATCACCTTGCCAGCCGATGCAGTCGTCTTGGCTTTCTTCGAAGCACTTTCTCCGGTGGAAATGCATTGCTTAAACTGTTTCTTCTTCTCTAGTACGTGGTGATGGACACATCATTCGTCAACGTTTACGAATCAACGTAGAAAGTCTTTTGGATTGCACTTGAATTACGTTAAAGTGTGTTTGGAAGTGGTCATACGTACGCGTTCTTGGTCGACTGTGAGCAAACGCGGTACCCATCTCGCCGACACCCTTCTCATGTCCAAATAATTTCGTAAAATATTGAGCACCCGTTCTGTTGATATGTTCGTAGTCTCTCGCACTTTCACTTGCCGATTGTTTAACAGCGTATCATGAATTTTATCGACGATTTCTGAAATAATGACTTTTTTGGGAGACCTAGACGTTTCTCATTAAAAATGCTCATTAAGCCTCATTTAAATTCACTTGTCCAATATTTTATTGTTGATAACGAAGGAATAAGCTCCCCATATACAGAGAATTTATTTTAGCATGCAACATATGGTTAATCACATCCATGGTTACGCTACGCACTACTGTCAAAAAATGACAACAATGTAATATTTGTCCATTTTAAAATGCAACAAACAAAATTTGTAGTTTTGTATTATCAATACTTATTTCCAAAAAATTAGCCTACCTACGATTAACAAAAAATCAAAACTTTAATGTAGCACATCTTAACAAACTTTGGTTTACAAAAATTTATAATTTTAATATAATAAATTTTCAAAATACCCCTATTTACACTGAGGCAATATCGTAGGCGATCATAGAAAGAAATGACAGCATTTGTGATGAGTTCTGGAGCAGTTTCCTGTGCTGAAATACGATTTATAATGTTACATTTTAAAATGGACAAATATTATATTGCTGTCATTTTTTGACAGTAGTGCGTAACCATGGAAGTGATGAACCATATATTGCATTTTAAAATAAATTCTCTGTAGTGTTTAATTCTGCTTTGATGTCATCGTGCGTTTTATTTTCAAATATAAATATTTTTCTCAGCGCGGTACTCAATTTTTAAAATTTGGGGAAAAATACAAAAGTTGGTTGCTTTCGATAATTGTCAAAAACAAACTAAATAACGCAACTGTCTGAAAATTTGACAGTTATGTTACAATTGATGATATTCAAGAAATATAGCATAACTTTGGCGTTGGGACTTCATCTGTCGACAATGCCAACTATTTCTCAAAGTTATTTAACTGTCAAGTGTGTTAATGAGGGCGATTAATGATTGAGACATTTTAACGCATGGGTGTAGTGAGCGCGTTAATTGTTGAGATCATTAATCGCCAGTTAACACAAGTGTTAGTTACAATATTTTTTCGTTGACCGTATCTTATCCATTTAGAGAAAATCTAATTTTATTTCATGAGAAAAAAAATTAGGTTAGTAACGTTTGACACATAAGTTGACAAATGTTAGGAATGGTATGTGATATTTATATTTACCCTCTAAACTTGTTTATTAATAATAAAAAACTCATGCATTCATAGGGGCCATTAACGAATAATTTTCTATACATTAACATATAGCCTATTAATAAACGGTTAACGAAAATAATTATTTATGTGTTAATTAAAAAGAAATTCCTAATGAAAAAACAAAACCATATACTTACAAACATATCTTTTAATAGGTAATATATTAATGGTAAAAGTGTCATTTGTCCTATTAATTGTGTAAAACAAAACATGGAATGTTACTGCTTGTGTTCTTGAATGGTGGTTTGAACTTGAATAAAACCAAACCGGATTTACAGAATTTTAATATATTTTTCTTTTCAATTAAAGATATAAAGAACTTTATTAAAAATATATAGCCTTAATTGTAGTAATTTGATGAAATATGTGACTTTTTAATTTTTACTAATACCTAGACATAGTTGTGAATCGGGTAAGTGTGAAACCGCACCGCATAAAATAATACAGAATTACGAACTTTAAAAATTAAACAAATAAACGATTAACAAACGAATACCACCTTTAAATAATAAATTTTTTAATGGGTGCGGACAGGTTTTTAACGACTAAGGGGCCGTTACGAATATAAAAAGTTAGTTAAATTGTAAAACTAATATATATATATATATATATATATATATATATATATATATATATATATATATAAAATAAACGATAACAATTTATTGAATGTTTACACTTTGAATGTCTAAATATCAATGAATGTTTGTTTTCTTCTCGTCGTTAAGTTACATCTTCTTTACATCCATATAAAGAGCTGATTAGATTTTGGTTATAATTGGTCGAAATTCTCAACCGGTTCTAAATACTAGTCAAGTCGGTTCTAGAACTATTGGCGATTCAAATGAACTTTTCCCGCCGTGACGTTTCCCAGTTGTGACGTCACGGTATAAGTAAGCTATATTGCTTACCTATACTGTGGTGACGTCACAACTGGGATGTATGAGCCATGTACGAGTTGACAATCTGTCACTGATACGCTTTTCAGAGAAATTTAAAAACATGAAACTAGTGTTAAAGGACATTTTAAATTATTTAAATGGCCTGCAAACTCCAGAAAATTTCTATGAAAGGAAGGAAATAATATATTCTGGACATATTTTTAGTTCAAAATTTAGCCACTTGGTTTGTATCGCTTAGCTTGAATCACGAATAAGTTCGTGCATGGATTCTAAGCAGTTCTGAATCACGTTCTCAACGGTTCAGAACTTTCTGTTGAAACAAACCTATAATCTGTGTGATAATTGAATTACCATACGCTAAATAAATAATTAATTTTATATATAACGGATGTAACTATAATCTTCTTTTTAGTGTCATGACACATTTTTCTTCGAAAGATTAATACAAAAAAACAATAAATACTTTGATAATTATTTATCAGAATCTGCATTGTTTGTTATCAGATAACATATTGTCGTCAGTTAAATAATAATAAAAATACCATGTTCTTTTTTATTGAATATTATCAACAATATACATTATTTAAATATTAGTTAAATATTTTAACAGAGTACACTGATTTTGATTCTACTTCGATTCTAATTGTTTTGGCCTTCTCTTCTTATCCACATCTGGACTTGTGCAGATGTATTTAAAGGATTAGCTAAATGATCCTAAATTTATACTTTACAAATAAGTCATTATAATATTATAAATATGATATAAATATACATATCATATATGTTTTAAAAATAAAACAAAACTTAAGAAAAATAACAAAAAAGTAATTTACTACTTTAAAAAATAACATATTGTAACGTTTTTATTTATCTGGGTGAAGTGTAAATATTAGACAATTATTATTAATTAAAATTAAGTGTTTATTAAACTATAAAGAAAGTTACTATTAATTATATTAAACAATTATTAAAAACTAATTAAGATTAAAACTATAATTAACTATATAACACTAACACTATTTATTTAACCAATTAACACTACTATTTATTTCCACGATATTACAAATTATTTATTTCACTCCAATCTTAGACTGCCGGTCTGTTGCAGACTCTTGTAGACTGTTTACGCGATATTTATATCACTATATTTATATCACTATATACTTATATCATGTTCAACTGTCCGCCTACCGACCTCCACAGCGTCTATATACTCAACTGACTCAACAGCGTCTGTATATTTAACTCGGACAGAAGTCACACCTTTCACCTCACTGTCTGTTTATTTATGTAACTCTCTCTCTTCCACAGCCTCAGTATCACCAACTATCTGTATGCCATAATTCTTCAACACCGCTGCCGAGTATTCTCTTCCACTTGTCGTTACTGTCCCCGTATACCTAGCTTCCCAATACTCTTCAACACTACTGAGTATTCACTTTAACAGGTATTCCAGTATAGCAGTAACTTCCCGACTCGCCGTTACTGTCCTTGCACACTATAGCTTCCCAATACTCGTCAACACTACTGAGTATTCTCTTTCACAGCTATCCCAATATCAGTAACTTCCGAGTACCTACTCGACACCAACTGCATACGCTCACTACGATACTGCTGTGCTTCTCAACTCACTAACACTCTATGTCAACATCTCTATGTCTCTCCATGTAACTGTCTAACTCACTAACTCTCGAGCATAGCTACGTCCCTTATATACAGCTGCTATTATTTTCTCGAACAGTCTAGAATATTCGAACACATAATAACAATGAACACAAAAGGTTCAGGCGACCGGAAGTAATTAAACACGTCGCGACCAGTCTGTTTACATCGGCCGGCCACTAGCGCGATTACGTCACCACTACAAACAGACACTCGCCCACAGCGGCGGCGACGGCGGGCATCCCATGTTACAATATGTAAATAAAATAACATTTTAATGTGAAGCCTGACACTCAGACCCGTCGATAATTTTTTTAATATTCGCGGTATAGTTGCTTACAGCCATCCGAATACAATTATCCAAATGTTTATCTGTAAGTCACTTGCGGTATTTGTTCCTTATCAGTTTCATATTAGAGAAAGAAGATTCACACGTATAGGTCGAACTGAATAACGCTTTTACTTTTAAGACTACTCTAACTAAAACTGAATATTTTTCTTCACTTACTAAAGGCCAGATATTTTGTATTTGACACTAACGATTTTAAAACTACGTCATTTTGAAGCGTAATAACTTCCATTTCAGTTGCAGCTCTGTTTTCGCCAAAGTGCTGCATAACACAAATAGAAAATTGCTCAATATTAATTTGCATGAAGGGTAAAGCAACAAATTGTGCCACTAGTGTTATTTCGTTGAAATCTTCAAAACGAGATTTACAGGCATTCTTCAAGTTAAAAATTATTTGCACATGATTTTTACTGTCATAGGGTTGCAACGGATTTTGAAATATCTTTTCTGAAAGAAGACGAAAGTGCTTGGTTTCGCGCAAGGTGTATATATTAGTAGGAGAATGTAGTATCGGTAGTATTATAGATTTATTTTTATAGCTAGAAATGCTTGTCAATTGTGCAACAAAAATTATTGTTATTCATTTCCAAACCATGTACAATATACATAAAATAATTAAAAATACACAATAAATATACAAAACATTACAACAAATAATTCTCACTCCTTAGATACTAAAGTGATCGATGAAAAAAAAAATGAGAATTTACGGAAAATTCTATAATTATTAGTTCTTTTGAGATAAACCTGTGTGAGCTACCGGTAGCTCGCGATCGACGGGTTGGCGACCCCAGACCTATACTAATATTAATATCTTACTGTAATGGTAAAATAAATATCCTTTTAAAAATCTATATAGTTTCTTGTTTCTAATTGGGCAATATAAAATTTTCCTATTTTTGCGGTTGGTGTAAATTGGAAGTATTCACTATATAGCCCAGATACTTCAAAGGTCATATTCGTATTAATTAAATTTTTATCTTCAACCATAATGTATGTGTTTTTGTCGTTAAGTATTGTGTTTGCTGGTATAGGCATCGTTAAATTAAATTCATAAAATTGTTCGAGAAATTCAGGATTACAATAATAATCATCAGCATCATTCACCATAATAAATATTGTAAACAATTAAAATCAGAGCCCTAACTAGGGTTTTGAGCGCCTGTGGCAAAATAGTTATTTATGTATTAAGGGTATAATCAAAAGATTATAGCGGAGACTTTTAATTTTCCCGAGTGCTATAATCTTGATTATGCCCGTGGTACATACAACTTTTTATTTTATTTTGGTTCTCGAAATTCAAGAATTCAATGGGTATATATTCGGTATCTTTGTGCTGGCGTTGTGAATTTTAAGTATGCTGTGGTTTCTAGCTTTATTGTTTGTTTATAAAAAAAATTAATTTAGTGTCAAATGAAAATGGAAGATATTGATTATTCAAAAGAAATATCGAATGAATTTGACGCTGCTCAGAGCAAGTTGGTTCCACAGATGAGAAAAGACATACGAGAAAGGATACGAATAGTTTGACGAGCAGCGGTGTTCAAAAAATGTGATTTATCTAATTTATTATGTTGTCTGACATTTATCTAAAAACGGCGATTTTGACGTTTGAATAGCTGTTGCTTGGCAACTTTATAAGCTCTCGGGCGATGAAAGCCAAATTGTGCCCGTTTTTTAAGGCGGATAAGTTTGCGATTCCAAAATAAAATAAATTTTATTGGCGCTCCTACATATCAAGAAAATAAAAACAAAATAAACTATTGATGAGCGGTTCGCGAGTAAATAATAACTTAAACTTACATGAACATTCTCTAAAATTTAAAACATCTGCAAGTCGGCTTAGTTCTCACATTTTCATCTAAAATTTTGACACGATTAAAAATAAACAATATTACGTATTTAATTTACGTGTCGAAATTTCAGATGAAAATGTGAGGACTAAGCCGACTTGCAGATGTTTTAAATTTTAGAGAATGTTCATGTAAGTTTAAGTTGTTAGTCACTCGTGAACCGCTCAACGGCAAAAATCGTCTATACTCTGTTCTATTTAAGACATTCAGCAGATGGCGCACGCATCAGAGCCAGTTTTAATTAGCCGAAATTACATTGGGTAAACTTGTCTTGTCTCCAATTTCAGCCAATCAGAGAGGTCAAAACTATTCCCTATTCTCTACAATACTGAATGGCTAAGATGGAACAAGGTATAATACATGACATGAAGGAGAATTTCATGCTGAATTCAAAATTTCAAACCGCGTTATCGTATCTTGAACCGGATCAGAGTTGTGGATGAATTTGTAGGAAAGAGCTGAATCTAATATTGTTAATTTTTTGAGTAATTTAAATTTCTATCATAAGTTGTTATTCTGATTAACTCTTTGAGAGATTATCCTAGGCGGGTAGAGGGCGCAAAATTAGTATGTCTTTTCGGAGGTCCCAAATAAAGGGAATAAAATTCACGCCAGCTTGTCACCAATTATTTCTACAATAAACACCTTGCCGACTGGCCTACCTGTAGAAAATTATTTGTTAAATTTAGAATATAGATTTTAGAAATATTTGAGCTAAAACCATATAAATGATTAAAATTTTACGCCCCTAAGAATTTTGCGCCCGTGGCGTGCGCCACCTTTGCTATGCCCTAGTTACGGCACTGTATTATTAGTCTGCGCAAAATATTTACTTACTAAATAGTTATAACCTCTATTTTCGCATCTAATTAGCATTTTAGCTGAATATTCTGTAAAATTTTCAAATTCGTACAGATTATTAATTTCATCTGTCAATATAAAATCGATGTACGAATTTTCAAAAGAAATGTTTATGTAAGGTTGTGATTCAATTGCAACGTCTGCAAATTAACGTAATAATAGGTCTGTTCGATTCGCTACTCTGCGTCTACGGTTTACTGCCGCACCCATATACTTTGTATGGACATGGCAGTAATCCGTAGACGCAAAGTAGCGAAACAAACAGACCTATTGGCTGTATTACATATAACGATAAATCAACCGATTTATTGATCGACTGCGACCTTCAATTTATCGGTACGTGTAAAACAGAAAAATCGATCAATTTATTGACGAAATTAAATTGATCAATAAATTGATGAAATAGATTTTCCGTCGATTTTTTAGGGAATTTTTGGTAACTTTTCTAATGTAAACTTTATATTATTTGACATTTCAATCTATATTTAATGTTATTTAAATCATTTTTAATAAGTACGCTACAAGAACCTCACGAATATATAAAATAATATTAAGAAGTTGGTAGTCCTAATTTCAATAAAAATAAATTGATAGAAAAAATCGTTAAGTGTAAATTCTCAACGACTTGTAAGATAAATTGATCGATTTATCCGTCAATAAACTGAACGATTTATTGTCAAGTGTTTTGACTCTTCCGTAAGAACTTTTGCTTACTCCTTGAATTATTTCTCCATGGTCTCAGACATTATCGTCTATATCTAACCAACAATTGCCTAAAAAATGAAGAAAAGTATTATAAGTTATTTATGTTTATGCTATTTATACTCGCATTAGATTTATACCTATAGCTTTATTCTGGTCTTCCAAAAATTGTTTTATGAATAATCCAACAAATTTATGTAAAATTCGTATAAATAAAATAATACTATCTCCGTTCCATAATAGTTGTCCATTTGTGTTTTATACATGTAATTTATAACAGGTATGCCAAAATTAAACTATATTGGGTGGGGTCATTTTGAATAAACAATGTTATACCTATGAAGGTATGTCCGGAAACGTTTCGTTATAAAGTTACATCCTTTTTAAGGAGTATGTTATCAGACACATTTTTGTTAATAACTCTGGTACTAGTTGCAGTAAAATTTTGAAACTTGGTATGAGGATGAGGAGACTATTTATGTAGGGGAATGTCTTCAACGCCCAAATATTCAAAACCAGAATATGCATGCACATAATCATTCAAATCAAATCTCGAATATTCAAAAACAGAATTGCGCAACACCAGAAAGCGCTTCGCCCAAATCATTCCTAAACTGAATACGTAAGCGTGGCGAAACGGAGATCACTTTAATTTAGATTAGATTGGGTTCGCTTAGTTTAGATACGTTTTCGTGCAATGCCCAATTACGTGTTTGAATATTCGGGATTTGAATGAGTCTGTGCATACATATTAGGATTTTGAATATTCTGGTTCTAAATAGATTGAGTGTTCTGTGTTTGAATATTCGGGATTTAAATTATTCTGTGTAGGCATATTTTGGGTTTAAATATTTTGGTTTTGAATACTCGGGCGTTGACGGCATTCCCAATAAACACCATGTCTGCATATTCACCAGCACTAACATTTTCCATTTTTCTTAATTAACAGAAAAACTTACCACTAATTAAAACAAGGTAATTATGAGTAACAATAGTTAAATACATTTTTACTTCCCGTCATACCGTAGGTAAGGAAGGCAATGTTATCGATCCAAAAATTCAATGGTATAAGTTTTCAGTAAATAAGCACGAATTAGGGTCCCCACAACAAGTTTTTACTATTTTTACGATGATGATGATATGTGTGTGTGTGTGTGTGTGTGTGTGTGTGTGTGTGTGAGAGAGAGAGAGAGAGAGAGAGTGTGTGTGTGTGTGCGTGTGTGTGTGTGTGTGGGTGTATTTGTGTGTGTATTTGTGTGTGTGTGTGTGTGTGTGTGTGTGTGTGTGTGTGTGTGTGTGTGTGTGTGTGTTCTATTTTCCGTATTTAAGCTTTCTACATTCATATAAAGAGTTGATTAGATTTTGGGTAAAATTGGACAACCGGAAGTGATACTAACAGTTTTTAATCATAAATTGTATTAAAATATAATCCAAAACTTTTCAATTTTAGTATTTAAGACTTTCATATCAAGGAGAATAACATATTAGATTTTGGCTAAAATTAATAAACCGGAAGTGATACTTTACTTGAAGCTCTGAACAGATTTTCGTGAAATATATATTCTGATATATTCCAAAACTTGTCAAATTTGGTATTTAAGACTTTTATATTAATGAGAACGACATATAAGATTTTTTTCTAAAATTGATAAATTGGAAGTAGTACTTTACAGAAATTATAAACAGATTTTCTTGAAAAAATATATTAAACATGATCCAAAACTTATCAAATTTGGTATTTAAAACTCGATTTTAACTATACTTATATGATAAACCGGAAGTGGTACTTAATTTGGAGCTCTTAATAGATTTTCGAGGAAACACATAATAAAATATAATCCAAAATTTCGTATTTCAGACTTTTCTATGTATTGGAACGAGAAATTAGATTTCGTTTACAAACGATCAATCGGAAGTGATACTTTACTTAAAGCTCATTGCTATTTTAAACATGGAATTGACGGGAGATTATGTGCTGGCCACATCAGATTTTTTTTATATAAATTGAATCTATTTCCTATGGTAACATGATTGTATTTTAATTGTTTACTAAATATTTTGAATAATTTTTTTTTCCTGAAATTCAAATATCTTAAATAATAATAATAATTATAGTAATAATAATAATAATAATAATAATAATAATAATAATAATAATAATAATAATAATAATAATAATAATAATAATTCTTTATTGTATTTAACTTATAAAGTATTACAATTGGTATATGATGAGGGTGAATCAGTTTTTACCTTACATTTTTTGTAACATTTTGCGTTGCGTTGATGGAGATGAGATAATAGGACAGTCACAAACATCCAAGCCCCGCGGGGTGAAGGTCGCTTCGAGCTCTGCAGAAGCACGCTACCTCAACTCACTCGACCACCGAGGCGGCTAATTCAAATATCTTAAAAATTACTGTGATTTGTATAATTATAAATTGTGGTGATTGATACTGAAACACGTAGTTACTTCAAAACCGTTAACAATAATAATTATAATAGGGAACAATTTGTTTAGTATTTTTTTTTAAATCTTTTAAGTTTTCATTAATTCTCAAAACCATTCAGCCGGGAATCGACACTACCACTACCGATTGTCCGAACAATATAGTTCCCTGGCCGAGTTTTTCCAGGCGTGAGTTTGTGTGTTAGGTGAGGTTACGTAATAAAGGTATATTTAGATAACTAACAGTCCTCATCATTTTATTAATTTTAAATTTTAGGTTCAACATGTGTCACTTGTCATTACATTTTAATTGAGTAATGTTTCAAGTCACTTTATCCTTTGCGATCTTGACATTATTTCTGTTATGCCAATGCACATATATGATTCATTTTATAAAATATTGAACAAAAATAAAGTGGTACTGAATAAGAAATAATTTTTAAACAGAAAAAATCTGATGTAGCCAACATTGGCCAACATAATTCCTCCCGCTATTTAATTATTATTAATTTAAATGTACATAGCTATGGGTCCATTTACTATTTTCTTTTTAAAAGGTTACTGTTATTAATTTGAAATGATTAGTTCTTTGACAGTGACATTTATCTGTCAGGTACACACATTTGTGATATGAACTGTGTAACCAAGGAGTTGTGCTTGTTTACAGCGTAGCCTCTGGGATTTAAATTATAAATAATTTTATAAATTTATCCATAAAATATACAGAAAAAATATTTAATAATCTTTAATTTTTATAATAACACAAATCTCGAAAAGATAACATTTGAAGGTATTTTTCGAAGAAAAACTATTTTGAGCTTCAAGTAAAGTACCATTTCCGGTTATTTACACCAAAATCTAATGGCTTCTTCCCACATTAAAATAAGGTAGAAATACAAGGTTTCAAAATTTTTGAATGATAGAATTTGAGTTAGAGTGGAGACACGCATGCACGCACGTGGTTATTTACCAAAATCTCAATATGCGATTTTTAGCACGATCCCTATACCACCCTTTTACCAAGGGCAGCGGAGGGTAAAAATAATACTAGACAATAATTAAAAATTACTGAACAAAATATCCATTATGGATTATCATACCAAATTTCACTCAAATCGAACAAAGCGTTCAAGTATTATAAGCAAAATAAGTTTTTTTAAAGCACTTTGAAACAGAATACTGGCCAAAAGATACAGTATATTGCGGAATATAGGTAAGTTTAGTTAAATCATCTTATTTTAGGCCAAGCCATGTCCACGTATTCTAGAGAACAACTGAACAATTATTTATTTTTACTGAACAAAAAATATAATAAAAGTATAAAATATTAAACAGAGCACATTATATATACAGGATGTTCATTTTATTTAGTCCACTATCGAGAACTGTAAGAGCTACAAGGTCAGTTAAATTAGCAAACAGTTTCTATTTTATACGATTATTAAAATGAGCGGAAAAAAAATTTTTAGGACCAGTGGTTCTTAATATACAGTATACAACTTTCTTACTTTAAACGGGACACCGTATATATTTTTATATATTTGGAATCTACGTAAAATTACGAATTCAACGATATGCTTGAAGTGAATTTTTATTGAAGAAATAAATTACAAAAACCTAAGAGAAAATTATGAATAATTAACCTGCAAAGTCATGATACCAGGCAGGCTATGAAAACATTTGAGATAATATTGGGTATATTGACGTCAATTGTTTAAATAGTTATTTTTGTAAATAATCAATTTGTTATCACAGCTTACCTGATATGCTTAATTATTCATAATTTTCTCTTACGTTTTTGTAATTTATTTCTTCAATAAAACTTCATTTTAATCATATCGTTGATTTCGTAATTTTACGTAGATTCTAAATATAAAAAAATAACAGGGTGTCCCATTTAAAATAAGAAAGTTGCATCCTGTATATTGAGAACCACTGCTTTAAATAAAAATTGTTTTCCTCATTCTAATAGTCTTGTAAAATAGAAATTGTTTGCTAATTTAACCGACCTCGCAGCTCTTATAGTTCTCGAGATAGTAATAGTGGACAATATAAAATCAACACCCTGTATATACAGCTCATTATAATTAATATTCCTACTGAACAAAATGATATGAACTATGTAATCGGAATAAAAATTGCTAAATGTGACAACTATTATAAGACAATGGTAGTATTTGTTTTTAAAAATTTAACTTACCTGTTTTAGGAAATGAGTGGACCGATATAACAAATATCGTGAAAGGAATTATTAAAGTTTTTAGCTGAAACATTTTTAAATATAATAAAAAAATTTAGTGTGCTAAATTTTATACTACATAGGTAGGTACTAATATTTTAAAGATATATCTAAAATAAATATTGGAATTTAATTAAGAGTTGTCCCCCAAGAATTCAACTGTTTAAACAGTGATAAAAGAAAGTGAATTTATTTTATAATTGCAGCATTCATAACATTATTTTAATAAACTAAAATGAATAATTTTGTAAAAATTGTTACATTTAAATGTTGCTGTTAGGATACTAGTCTCATTAACATATAATTTATTAAAGTATAGTTAATTACAAATTGATGTTTAATTTATTTCAACTTTAAATAAAATTTAACAATTTTTAAATTCCTTATTTATACAATGATTAAAATGTATATCATCAAATTATATTGACACAAAGATTAATATCTTAAAATACAATATTCGGCACTTTTTTTATTGAAGTAGTAGTCCCTACTCGAAGTTAGGAGGTTTTGTAGTTCTGATGGGAATTCTAGGAGACAAATTGATCATACTCGCCCACTGTCCTTCACAGAGATCGTCAAATCCCAATCCTCGAAGGTACACTCCCCCTAAAGACCCAGGACCGCGACAAGTTGGTTGGGATTCCCAAACCTTATCTCTGTTATTTTTCAACCAGCTAAAAAAAATACATTAATTATGTAAAAGTTATTTATTATTTGAGTGTGGAATGTACCATATTAGTCAGGAAAGAAAAAGTTTAGCCACGTAGCCTGCAGTGACTAATATACATTCCACACGAGTGTATTACAACGTTTTATCCAACACTTTAAAAACTTCTTAAATTATTTTTGTTTTCATTCATCGTTTGACACTGACAAGTCAACTGATGTAGTATTTTAAATTACAAAGTAGCCATTGAATGGTTGTTATTATTATTATTGAAAAAAATTTGCTGTAATAATTATTGTCTGTCATTGGGAATTATTTTTAAAAAAATACATTAAATTGGGTGAAAATGAGGGCCTTCCTTTAAAACGTATTCACTTAGAAGCACAAGCAGCATCTTTGAATTTAATTCCGAAGTAAGTAACCACTAACTCGTTTCTCGTTTTCGTTTCATCAGTCGTCTAAATATAAGTAACCTATTTTAGCATAAATGTTAATATGAATAAATTGCATAATGTTAAATTATTTCAATAATAAAATAATTTTGTAAAATTGCTTTTTATTTATATTAAAAAAAAAACTCAAAAATCAGTAATAATTCCTCTGTGACTTCTAAAATATTCTCTCACGGAGTGACTAATGTTGTACATTAGTTATTTCAAATAACCATAGTAACAAGTATATTATAAGTCAGTGTTGCATAAAAAAAATTGAAGCAAAATTCTTTAAAAATCCAATATTGGTTCAAGAGAAATTTTCATTTTATGAATAATTTTCTTAATGTATACCAAATTCCCAATTTTTAAATCACAAGCTCGATATATTTTTCCGCTTCCAAAATATTCTCCACCTACGGTGTCGTTATGTTTCCTAGGCAACACACCTCGTCGTCTCAACTGTATATTCGATTATTTTCGAACCTCTATAACTATTGATTATACTGTACCCCAAAAAAACATCGTAAAAGAGATATTCTGCACACAAAAAACCAAAAATAAGTAAGAAATACATGGGGTCTCGTGGCCGCGTGGCTGAGTGTCTGGTCGCGAATGTGGGGAACCGGTTCGATCCCGACCGGCGCCAATTATTTCGAATTTTAAATGGCACAAAATTGACCCCTGTGGTGCACTCTCTACGCCATCAATGAATGCCCGTGAGGTGACGCCTGGTAAACGCCCGCACGGTACAAATATGTCATGAAATCTGTGTACAAAGCAAATTGGCACACCCAGCAATGGGTAATATGCCGTGATGATATATTTCTTTTATTTATTTATAAATACATGGCTTCAACAATTTCATTCATAATTTCCTTGTATTGATGGTAAAATATATAAGAATTCTCATAAATGGCAATAATTGAATTTCGTAAGATGTACTTTAGCTCTAAATATACGGGGAGTTTTTTTAATGTCTGCACGCAACATGGGATATCAATTTTTTGCTGACGGTTTTGTTGGGCAATGTGGTCTAAAAGATTTAAAAGGTTGGTCACCCGTACCCATGTTCTATAGTCTATGCAAGGAACCTCCAGCTGTCCAGCTTATAGTAAGTGTTTTTGTTCCCGACTACTCAAACATAGACGAGAGGAACATGTTTTGGTAAATAGTTGTCAGAAGCGATGATATTTGAACCTCAACAAGTTGTTCAGTATGTGAAGTAATCATTGAGCAATTACGATCATCGCTCGCTTATATGAGGGTCACGGTAGAATTATTGAAAACAAGAAAATCAAGGAGGCCGTGAAAAACAAAATTTGCAATATCATTTCAAATTAAGTTGTAAAAGTTAAGTTAGTTTGGAACGTAGTTAAATTTTTTATATCTGTTGGCGAAAGATCCATATGTATAAATTATTATTACTTAATCGCAACAATATTATAATAAATAGTTTTATTTATTGGCCAATGCAAACTACTGTCCATTATTGCAATTATTTCTTATTAAAATTAAAAATACAATTTCCATAGTATTTCGTGGCCGCGTGCCTGAGAGTCTGGTCGCGAATCTGGACAACTGGGTTCGATCCCGACTGACGCCAAATATTACGAATTTTAAATGGCACAAAATTTACCCTATAGTGTCCGTGAGGTGACGCTTGGTAAACGCCCGCACGGTACAAATATGTCATCAGTACCGATAACTGTGTACAAAGCAGATTGGCACACCCAGCAATGGGTAATATGCCGTAATGATATATATTTTTTATATATTTTTATAGTATACTAGAATAAATTTAGAGGAAAATGGTGAAAAACTCCAAATTATTGATTTTAGGAATAGGATACCCTTAATAACATATAAAGATAATAGAAAAAGAAACACAACTGAATAATAAAATATAGGGTGTTCCATTTGGAAAAGACGACTTTTAGTCATTTGAAATTGAGTAAATTTGATTCGCTTTATTGAACACCCTGTATAATTATATATTTTTAAAATATGAGAACATAGAGGGATCATATTTATAATTGTACAGAAAAAAAATCTTAATAACTAAAAATAGGTAGAGAAATAACGGATCATTCAAAATATATGAAAATAAACATGGTATTCTATTTGATAAAAAGAAACAATTTTCGCTGAGCCGTAATGGAACACTCTGTATATGGGAATAGTTATTTGTATATCAGGGCCGCGAAATCACTCTTTAGCGTACCGAGAGAAAGAGACAAGCTCGAGGGCGCTAAAGGATTTCGCGGACAAGGTGTACACAATATTTTTTGTGCAACCGTAAAAAATATTTAATTACAAATTTTATTAATTTTAAACAGTTTCAATGTAAATAGGAAGTTAGCTGTCAAGGTGGCTATGGGATTAAGATTTGATAAACAAAACCATGCAATTCTCAAGTGTCAAAGTGTTTGTTTACCTAATTTCGCGGCCGCTACTATGACAACGGCCGCGAATTACTTATTTCGCGTCCGGTTGCACAAAAAATAATTTTACGTTAGACTCTTTCAGTAGACGAATAAAATCTGTGAATAAATATATGCTATATTTCTAACGACAAGGGAGATATCGCAGAAGGTCATTTTAAATACTCAGCCTGTATACGAGTATTATTTTAGTTTGAGAATCAAATAAAAATATTCTTACGTTGCTAAATATAAAGCAGCACAATCGCAGTGCCATGGGTTTTTAGCCAATTTAATGTTCATCAAAGAAGTCAGTTTGTCCAAACTTTTAGATGGTAAATACTGGAAACGATTACTGTCCAAATGTCTGTAACAGAACTAATTCATATTTTTTCTCATCTACTATTTCATGACTAACAATTTTTGTAAACTTGGTGTAGGATAAAACGTATATTCATCAACAGTTTTTAACATGTTATTATTCAATAAAAGAGATGTTAAATTCGCCAAACCTTGAAAAGAATATCTTTGTAAATGTTCTAAATTGTTAGAAAAAAGAAATAATTTGTGTAGGTTTTTAGTTTCGTTGAACAAATTACGTGGAATTTCAGGAATATCGTTTTGCTCTAGATGTAGTTCTGTCAATTTATTCAAATTCATAAACTCTGTCCCATAAAGCTTAAAAAGAAAAACATTTACACAAAAAACTAAACATGTTGTAGCCTCTTACTCGTAATAACTGGTTTGAAGATAAATCTAACACTAAAAGATTTTCCAATTTCTTGAACACTCCTGCTGTTATTGTTGACAGTTTATTCTTTCTTAAATTCAAATATTCTAAATTAATAAGATTATTAAAAACGTCTGGCTCCAAATCTTGTACAGAATTTTCTGCAAGTTTCAATCTTTTCAAAGAAATCAAATCAGAAAATAATTCATTTTGAAGTCGTTTCATTTTATTTGTAGTCAAATCTAAATCTTCTAGAAAACCTAAATCATTAAAAATTGTGTCTGGAAGATCCATAAGTTTATTTCTGGATAGATGAATTACTGTAATTTTTGTGTTTCCTCTAAAAATACCACCTGGTAAAGTTTTTATATTATTATAAGATAAATCTAAAGATCTCAAATTTCTTAATTTTAAAAATAAATCATTTGGCAATTCGTCTAATAAATTCTTGTGAAGTCTCCTGAAAACAAAACATAAAAAAGTGAATAAACAAAACAATTAGTTGAGTATTACAAATTTGTAAGGCTGTCCAAATATTGAAATATGCGTTCTGGTAAAAAATCAACTTGATTGTCAAATAAATCTAGTTCTGTTAAATGGGACAAATCCTGAAACGCATCTCTGTTGAGCGTGGTTAGATGATTTATGGCTAAATCTCTGGAAATTTTGTGTTTATTAATAATTTTTTTGTTGTTTATTATGTGTGATATACAAACATGTGCAAAATATCTTGTGGCACTGTCTGGTCCGCTGGTAGAACTAACATTTGAGCATGCCAGCAACTGACGCTTTTTGTTTCTGGGCGGCATTTACATGGGCCCGTCGCACACTGCAACCAACGCTCGTTTCCGTCATCGATGTTCCACACTAAAATACAAAATAAACAAATATTGTGTTGTTTACATATTATAATAAAAATTCTTTTGAATTGTTAAGCAATAGTTATTTACATTACATGTTAAGTTGCATAAATAATTTATTTTTAGTCGAAGAGGCAATGGAACTGAACCGCAAGCCAAAGCTTGTACGAGTACAACCATCGAGACTAATAATTTTACAATCTCCGTTTATATCTATTAATATACCTAAGACTCTTATGAATCTTTCTCGTTTTATTGTTTCTTTTTCACATTATAGTTAAATAAATAAATATCGCATTGTTCGTTGTTAAGTCTTTTTATATTAATTGAATTTTTAACAATGTTAAATTATTTATAAAAAATATCTATACAAGTTAGAATTATTTAATAATTATTGAAATCGTTAGCTATGTTTATATCGCCGACCTTAATTTGTTTAAGTGGATTTAGGTTTAAAAATCTTATTTAAGAAAACGATATAAACTATCTGAATTGGATTTAGAATCGGATTCCAACGAGATTTATATATAAATCCGATTTACTTCCGCGAGATAAACAGCTATTTAACAGAAAATTCAATAGTAGGTACTGAAACAATGAAAATAATGCAGAGTAATTTATTCATCTTTCATAGTTTGACAGTTAACACGTTTGGCGCGTTTTTTTATTCCGCAGATATGTATCCCTGCAATATTAACTTGCAGATAGTCGTTTTTTTATTACATAGATGCATCTGCTATGCAGCTGGACAGTGTTTTTTTTATTTAACTGCAAAGCAGTTCTGCTTGTTGACTGCGCGCAGTTATTCATCCAGCTTTGACAAGGTTGCATTGGATGTACACATGCGCAGACTGTATTTGAAAGTTATCACAAAACGAAAATCAACATAACCAAAGATATTAATCTTCAATAACTACTTTAGTATCATTTCTAGCAGTAGTAAACAATTTGAGTAACTTTTAATAATGTCTGATGAATTGGCTTTTGACAGATATCATAACCTTATTGTCGCTGCCGCAGGGTACTGTTTGTTTATTCCTCACAAAACTGCAAGCAGGTAACAGCAGATGTGACGTCATATAAAGCAGAACTGCAATATATCGCAGTTTTCTGTTGACAATAAAAAAAACGTACCCGTTCGCTATATCTCGCCATGCGCGTCACACCCGAGAAACTATAAAATAATTAAAATTTGGATCTATTCTTTTAAATTTGTTCATTGAATTATTTCTTATTCCTTTTTAATTTATTTTTTAAAGACATTTTTATTGTTACGTGTGAGCACCGCCGCTGCACTGAGTTAGCGTCTAAGTTTAGCGATGATGTAATCCCCCGAGCAGCCTGGCGACGATACAAACGAGTCACGACCTGTTTAATTAATTTCGGTCGCCTGAACCTTTTGTATTCGATGTTATTCTCGGGTGGAATATTCCAGAAGGCAGTTATATAAAAGCCACGGAGCTGTGCCCTTTAGTTAGTTACATAGTTCAGCTCCGTTAATGAAGGCGGACGAATGAAGATCCGTGAGGGGTGGTGAACTCGGGCAAATGAGTATACAGAGGCTATGGAGCTCAGTTTTTTATATAAAGGCTGTGGAGCTCAGTTGTGTATACACAGGATGTGGGAGTTCTGTTATTAGAGTATAAAGCAGTTAGCGAGTTTAGTAGCATAGCAGTATCGTGGTGAGCGTATGCAGTATAGTATCGAGTGGAGTACTCGGAAAGTTACTGATATACTGGGATACCTGTGAAAGTGATTACTCGGTAATGTTGAGGAGTATTGGGAAGCTAGAGTATACAGAGACAGTAACGGCGAATGGAAGTGGATTCTCGGTAGTGGTGTTAAAGAGTTCTGGCATACGGACAGTTAACACTAGATCGGACAGTTTAATGTGACATAAATAAAAAATGATATAAATAGTGATATAAATAAATAGTGACATAAATAGTCGTGATAATTGTTTATAGCTATTAACATATCTAGGAATGATACGAGTATCATAACTGCCGCAGATGTCGGTTTGAAATTCGATCTCGTAGAGCGAGGATTTTAGACATCACATAATTCTGATTCATAATATCCGTGGTTTGTTCAATAGTTTATCGGTTTCAGAAAATGATGATAATATAAGAAATATTATTTTTTGAAATTCTTTTATTAATGCTGCTTTCAGAATGCTATGATAAACAGAACAATTATTTTGACATATATCAATATGACAAATATTCAAGTTATATGCTTTGTTATTTAGAATAAAGTAAACCGTGTTAAGAACGATATACTAATGTTATCTGTATTGTAACGTTTTTATTTATTTGGGTGAAGTGTAAATATTAGACAATTATTATTAATTAAAATTAAGTGTTACTATAATGAAACTTACTATTACTAATATTAAACAATAAACAATTATTAAAAACTAATTAAGACACCATAATTAACTAGATAACACTAACACTAACACTATTTAACCAATTAGCACTACTATTTATTTCCACGATATTACAAATTATTTATTTCACTACGCATTCCAATCTTAGATTACGGTCTGTTGCAGACTCTTGTATACTGTATACGCGATATTTATATCACTATATACTTATATCACGTTCAACTGTCCACAGCGTCTATATACTCAACTGACTCAACAGTGTCTGTATATTCAACTGCTCAGACAGAAGTCACCTCTTTCACAAAACTATCTGTCTATTTATGTAACTCTCTGTCTAACTTCCACAGCCTCAGTATTACCGACTATTCGTATGTCACAATTCTTCAACACCACTGCCGAGTTTTCACTTCCACTTGCCGTTACTGTCCCCGTATACCTAGCTTCCCAATACTCTTCAACACTACCGAGTACTCTCGCTATCCCGGTATACCAGTAACTTCCCGACTCGCTGTTACTGTCCTTGTACACTATAGCATCCCAACACTCCTCAACACTACCGAGTATTCACATCCACAGCTATCCCAATATACCAGTAACTTGCCGAGAACCTACTCAACACCAGCTGCATACGCTCACTACGATACTGCTGTGCTTCTCACTAACACTTTGCTCTCTAACACTCCATGTACTTAACTAACTCCCGAACACAGCTACGTCCCTTTTATACAGCTGTCATTATCTTCTAGAAAAGCTCTAGAATGTTCGACCGCATAATAACAATGAACACAAAATGTTCAGGCGACCGGAAGTAATTAAACACGTCGCGACCTGTTTGCCTATGTAGCCCGGCTGCTAGCGCGATTGCGTCATCGCTATAAATAGACACTCGCTCGCTAGAGGCGCGGCTGCGACAGCGGCGGCGACGGCGAGCATTCCACGTTACAGTATGTATTAATGGACAGCATTATACTTTCATTTTATTTTATTTTCATTTTGTAGATTGTGGTTGACAAATCTGTATTGTAATATTACCATACAGATACAGGTATTACTTAGTTACCACCCTATTTTTGTACAAAGGCTTAATCTTCTGAAACCGGTAAAATAATTAAATAATCTTAGCATTTAATATTTGTTTAACTATAGTAATCGCCATTTTTATTATCTTTTTAATATTTATTTATCGTTTAATAAACATCTATTTTAATTAATAATAATTATTCGGTTTTTTTACATTTTTGATATACACAGCAATTCACATCATACCCCATTGCGGTACATTTAAGTTTAAAAAAAATCATTTTCGAATTTTAATTTTGTTTCGGTATTTGTACATTGTACCTTTTAATCTACACTATTTGCTACATACAAAACTTGTTTATCTTTTATTTTTTATGTCAATGAATTTATGGCATTTAATTATTTTTACAATGACGTTCGAACTAAGTACTTTTTACCTTCCGTCACCTTTAGGTAAGGAAGGTATTGTCTTTGGTCAAAAAATTCGATGATGAGTTTTTAATCAATAAGCACGTTTTAGGGTCCCTAGAATACGAATTTACTATTTTTACGATGATGTCTGTATGTGTGTGTGTGTGTGTGGATGTGTGTGTGTGTGTGTGTGTGTGTGTAACAAAATTTTCGTCTGCGATAACTCTAATACTACAGTTACAAAAATTGTAATTTTTTCGTATACTTCTTCGTTACATCCATATGAAGAGCTGATTAGATTTTGGTTACAATTGGTCAACCGGAAGTACCATAATTTGAAGATTTTAACAGTTTTTCTTGAAAAAACTATGTTAAATATCATTTTTTCACATTTGAAGTTATTATAAATATTAAAGAATATTTTATTTTCTATGCGATTTGACTGCATTTTATACTTAATATTAAATGGATATAGAGTTAAAAAATTATAAAAAAATTAAATTTGATAAAGTAGCCATAGCTATGGAAACAGCTACTATATTAAGAAAATTCTGATTGAAAGATGTCAGTGTCAAGTGAAATTGACATAGTGTTTTTGTCTTATAATATTACTGGAAATATAGGATCTTTTGCTTTCTGCATGCAATTTGTATAAAATACATACAACTGCTTTAAGGTAATGTACAAGCAATAATAATAATAATAATAATAATAATAATAATAAATCTTTTATTTCTGCAGATACATTACACTGTATATAGAAAACGTCACAAAATAATAATTTTCTGTATGAAATTTGCATAAAATACATGCAACTGCCGGAAGGTAATGTAGAAGAAATAGAATGTTTAATTTAGCAAGGAACTTTCCGTATGAAATTTGCACAAAATACATAGAACTGACGGAAGGTAATGTGCTGGCCACATCAGATTTTTTATGTTAAAATATTATATATTAGAATCTTTTGACATTTAAATTAAATCCGTTTGAACCTGAATGCTTCATTTGTTGATAACATTTGAAATAATAAATTAATGGTACCTGTGCGCAAATGTCGTACTTACAAAGTATTTGAAATTTGCTATAAAAGAGTTTTGTCATACGATACGATAAGGATAGATGACTAGCAAGTATACAATACACCGATAAAATATCACATATGGAGGCACGATTAAATTGAATAAAGTTGCCTCCTTAATAGACCATTTTACTGATAAATGGTGACTATATTATTTATCTATGTACATTGTTTCACATAGCAACAATACATCTATTCTTAAATTAATTGGATAAAATCAGTAAATGTGACAATGAAACAAAAGATAATTAGTAACTATAATTATGAATCGTTAATTGTTTAGTTTTATTTATATTTATTTAATCCATTTTTACCTCCCGTCATACCGTTCGTAAGGGAGGTAATGTTAGCGGTCCAAAAATTCGATGGTGAGTTTTCAGTGAATAAGCACGAATTAGGGTCCCCACAACACGTTTTTACAATTTTTACTATCATGTGTGTATGTGTATGAGTGTGTGTGTGTGTGTGTGTGTGTGTGTGTGTGTGTGTGTGTGTGTGCGCGTGTGTGTGTGTGTGTGTGTCTGTGTGTGTGTGTGTGTGTGTGTGTGTGTGTCTGTGTGTGTGTGTGTGCGTGCGTGCGTGCGTGGGTGCGTGCGGGCGTGAGTGCGCGTATGTGTGTGTGTGTGTGTGTGTGTGATAACTATTATCACAAAATTCCAAATATGTCTATTTTCCGTATTTAAGCTTTCTGCAGTCATATAAAGAGTAGATTAGATTTTGGGTAAAATTGGATGACCGGAAGTGATACTTTACATGAAGCCCATAACAGTTTTTAATGAAAAACTATATTAAAATGTAATCCAAAACTTTTCAATTTTAGTATTTAAGACTTTTATATCAAGAGGAATGACATATTAGATTTTGGCTAAAATTGATAAACCGCAAGTGATACTTTATTTGAAGCTCTGAACAGATTTTCATAAAAAAAATGGATACAATCCAAAACTTTTCAAATTTGGTATTTAAGACTTTTGCATTAATGAGAACGACATACTAGATGTTTTCTAAAATTGATAACCTCGGTAGTACTACTTTACAGGAAGCTATAAACAGATTTTCTTATAAAATATATTAGGACATGATTCAAAACTTCTCAAGTTTGGTATTTAAAACTCGTGTATAATTTGAAACAACAGTAGTTTTTGACTATACCTATATGATAAACCGGAAGTGGTACTTAAGTTGAAGCTCTTAATAGATCTTCGAGGAAAAACATAATAAAATATAATCTAAAATTTGGTATTACAGACTTTTCTATTTATTAGAACAACAAATTAGATTTTGTTTACAAACGATCAACCGGAAGTGATAATTTATTTAAAAGCTCATTGCTATTTCAAACATGGAATTTACAGGAGGTCATGTGTTGGCCACATCAGATTTATATTCACATTTTTAACACACTTGTCAATATAAACATGATAAAAATAATAAAATTGCTGTTTTTCACCTATATTTTTACCTCCCGTAGGTAATGTAATCGTGCCAAAAATTCGATGGTGAGTTTTCAGTAAATAAGCACGAATTAGGGTCCCCACAATACGTTTTTACTATTTTTACGATGATGTCTGTGTGTGTGACGATTTTTTTCGTCCACGATAACTCTTATAACAAACTTCCAAATAATTCTCTTTTCCGTATTTAAACTTTCTGCATTCATATAAAGAGTTGATTAGATTTTGGGTAAAATTGGATAAATGGAAGTGATACTTGAAGCCCCTTAACAGTTTTTAATGAAAAACTATATTAAAATATAATCCAAAACTTTTCAATTTTAGTATTAAAAACTTCTATACCAAGGGGAACAACATATTAAATTTTGGATAAAATTAACAAACCAGAAGTGACACTTTACTTGCAGCTCTGAACAGATTTTCTTGAAAAATATATTATGATATACTGAAAAACTTGTCAAATTTAGTATTTAAGACATTGATATGAAGAAGAACAACATATTAAATTTTGGCTAAAATTGAAAATCCGAAAATGATACATTGCTTGAAGTTCTCAACAGTTTTTCGTGAAAAATATATTATTATATATTTCAAAACTTTTCAAATTTTGTATTTAAGATTTTTATATTAATGAGAACGACATGTTAGATTTTTTCTAAAATTGATAAACCGGAAGTGTTACTTTACTTCAAGCTGTGAACTGATTTTCATGAAAAATAAATTGATACAATCCAAAACTTTTCAAATTTGGTATTTAATACTTTTATATTAATGAGAACGTCATACTAGATGTTTTCTAAAATTGATAAACTACTTTACAAGTAGTGATGCCGCGAGATCTCGCATTTTCGAGATCTCGTCTCGAATTTCTCGAATTTTCGAGACGAGATTAAACTTATTCTTGTCTCGATAATTCGAGACGAGACGAGAGTAGTGCCCTCGAGATTTGCTCGAGACGAGAGTGGAAAGTCGAGATCTCGAATATACTTTTTTAAATATTTTCCAATTAAAACCTATAAAAGAACAAAATATAAATATTTGAATTGTCTCTTCATTTACATTCATATTTACTTATTCATTAAGGTTATTTTGGATTTTAGCAAAAAAAAGTGATACCTTCAGACCAGCTTTAAGTACCCGCACTATACGAATATATAATTATAATGACCAATATCTGCGTACAAAACAGATTGACATGCACGCCCAGCAACGGTTAATAAACCCATGATATTGCGTATTTATTATACCCAACCATTTAAATACCAGAGAATAAAATAATCTGTTTTAATTAGTGGTACTCGTTTCTTTGCTAATTATAAATTCGAGAAATTCGAGACTCTCGAGTCGAGATCGAGAGAAGGCACGAAAAATTATGACGAGACGAGATACAGAGTAATCTCGTCTCGAAATTTCGAGACGAGACGAGAGTGGATTGATTCTCGCCGTTTCTCGTCTCGCGGCATCACTATTTACAAGAAGCTAAAAACAGATTTTTTGAAAAAATATATTAAAACATGATTCAAAACTTCTCAAATTTGGTATTTAAAACTCGTCTATAATTTGAAACAACATTATATTTTGATTATACCTATATGATAAACCGGAAGTGGTAATCCAAAATTTGGTATTACAGTATTTTCTATTTATTGGAACTACAAATTAGATTTTATTTATAAACGATCAACTGGAAGTGATACTCATTGCTCATTGCTATTTCAAACATGAAATTGACGGGAAGTTATGTGTTAGCCACATCAGATTTTTTATTTGAGTTCTCGACTCTGGTATAGATTAAGTGGCACTGGTAACAATTACTCGAATTTTCAGTCATACAACATTTATTTTATTCTCGAAACCGTACACTCTTGTACATTCATGTATGGCGGGGGTAAGCTAGATCTTACAAAACAATACATTCTCCCATATACATATACAAAACACATTTGTTTTTACATTCAGTTTTTACACATACACATTAGTTTGCTCTCAAATTCGACTGCAGATGGGGTATTTGGCCACTGCAAAGAAATAGTAAACCTAAATAATTATAATAATAATTCAATATTATTATTGTAAAATTTCGGATCAATTCGGGCGAACTAGACTTGCTATTACTTATTTTTGTTTAAATTCAATGTAGCAGCAGCGCCATCCTAATATCATTCTCAAAATGTTTTATTAAATAGATCGAAATTATACGAATTTTAAACATTTTTTATGTTAAACGGGTTTCTTTATTTCTGTATTCTTTAGGTACTAATTAATTTGATAAGGGAAATAAGTTTTAATAAGTTTAAATGAAAATGGATGCCTAATTCAAACAATGCAGATACCCCTAGAATTAACTATTTGAAACGGAATCTTACATCGACACTCAAAGTGAACGGACGTATATACCGAGCGCTAACAGTTATTACGTAGACTAGTAAAAAAAAAACCAAAGTAAATACATAAATTTTGTGATTACCTAAAACTATATAGTTTTTCCAACAAAAAGAGCGCCAAATAAAATGTCTTCAGCAAGTAATGGTGAAGGTGAAACTGAATGGATGACACAGACCACCAAAGAAGGAAGAATGACCTTAAAAAGAATATCGAAACCTTCAAAGTCACCCGAAAATAAAAAACCAAACAAATCAACAGAAACCACAAATGTCACAATATACCTACCCCAGATATACGCACAAACTCAAACTGCTCTAAACGAACAAGAATATACAAGGAGGACAGCAATTGACCTTACATGGTAATAATATAAACACAAGAATCAACAATAACCGCTACCCACCTCTAAAATCAAGGTGAAATACTGTTCGAAAAATGTAAAGGAATAACAGACATCGAAATAAGCGGACGAATACGTTTCAGGGTAACATACGAAACGGCAAAGGATGCAATCAAATTAATGAACAATTAAGCGATAACAAACCATAAATACGAAGCAATAATACCTACGAATAAAATGGAAATAAAAGGAGTAGCTAAAATACACACAGACATCATGGCAAACATGGTACCTACTGCAAGAAGCAAAAACCGATACACAGCAAACTATAATTGAAGTTAGAAGATTCACAAAAAAAGACCCAGAGCAAGATATTATAATAAAATTACCATTAGTATACAACACATTTGAAGGTACAAACCTGCCAACACATATAAAATACAAAGTCTGCGGAATCCCAATAGAACCATACAGAGAAAACGTTCTACAATATACCAATTGTCTATAATATGGACACAGAAAGAACCAAGGCAGAGCCTCAATAAGATGCATCATATACTCAGCAGCAGGGCACAGGCAAGAAGATCGCCCAAACAGGACTACACCCAAATGTGCACACTGCAACGGATCACACAGACCATTATATAAAAAATCTGATGTGGCCAACACATGACCTTCCGTCAATTCCATGTTTGAAATAGCAATGAGCTTTAAATAAATCATCACTTCCAGTTGATCGTTTGTAAACAAAATCTAATTTGTTGTTCCAATAAATAGAAAAGTCTGTAATACCAAATTTTGGAAAATATTTTATAATGGTTTTCCTCGAAAATCTGTTAAGAGCTCCAAATTAAGTACCACTTCCAGTTCATCATATAGGTATAATCAAAATCTAATGTTGTTTCAAATTATACACGCGTTTTAAATACCAAATTTGAGAAGTGTTGAATCATCTTTTAATATATTTTTTCAAAAAAATCTGTTTTTAGCTTCCTGTAAAGTAGTCTATCAATTTTAGAGATCTAGTATGTTGTTCTCATTAATATAAAATTCTTAAATACCAAATTTAAAAAGCTTTGGATTGCATCAATTAATTTTGCATGAAAATCTGTTCAGAGCTTCAAATAAAGTATCACTTTCGATTTATCAATTTTAGCCAAAATCTAATACGGTGCTTCCTTTTATATAAAAGTCTTAAATACTAAATTTGACAAGTTTTAGAATATATCCTATTATATTTTTCACGAAAATATGTTGAAGTAAAGTATCACTTCCGGTTTATTAATTTTTAAAAAAATCTAATATATCGTTCATATTAATATAAAATTCTTAAATACCAAATTTGAAAAGATTTGGAATATATCATAATATATTTTTCACGAAAATCTGTTGAGAATTTCAAGTAAAGTATCATTTCCGGATTATCAGTTTTAGAAAAAAAATAAAATGTCGTTCACATTCATATAAAAATCTTAAATACAAAATTTGAAAGGATTTAGAATATATCATAATATATTTTATCACGAAAATCTGTTCAGAGCTTCAAGTAAAGTATCATTCCGGTTTATCAATTTTAGAAAAAATCTAACAGATAGACAGACAGGACAGACAGACATTATCGTAAAAATAGTAAAACGTGTTGTGGGGACCCTAATTTGTGCTTATTTATTGAAAACTCACCATCGAATTTTTGGCACGTTTACATTACCTTCCCTACCTACGGTATGACGGGAGGAAAAATTATTTTTTTCCACAAATCTACCAAAAGTTGGCTTTTTAATATTGATTTTTAGAGTTAAAAATGTCATTTTATGACACCAGTGTTAAAAAGTTACAAATCATTGTTACCTCCTACCTTTAACACTAGTGTTAATGTCAAAAAATTATTAGGAAAACAAATTTAAATAATAAAAATAGTGTATGATGTACGTGTTAAAAGTGATTTTATTTTGTTCGAAGATTTGGACCACTTCGCTTCGCGTCGTATTCCAAACTTCCTTCTCACAAAATCAAATATCACACATATAACTATTTCGATTACTTTTTAACACCTAATATAAATATTACATTTTCAAAATCCTTGATTGTTTTAAATAAGTTTCTTTAAAGTACCTATAGGAACCCCTCGAGGAATCCACTAATAGAAAAAAATGTTCACTTATAATAAACTGCACTTATTTGTTACGAATTTCGATTTTTTTGTGATACAGTCAATACCTACTCGTATATCAAATTATATTGTCTGTTAACGTTTGGTGCATATTTATAAGTTATAAACACCCTGTATAAATATACCTACAATATATTATTAAAAAATTATATAATAAATTATAGATCATTAAAGTATTTGTACAAAATTTTATTAAATTCTAAGAATAAATATGAAAATATGTTACATTATAGCCAATACCTGGTTGTTCAACAGATCTCAATCTTCTTTCGAGTTTAATCAGCCTCAAGTCATTAGTTTCTTCTACTTGTACTACTCTCTTCTCATTTAACTCTCTTCTGCAAATCTGTACCGCGTCGCAAGCGGTTATATTACAATTATTAGCTTCAAAGTTTCCCGTCACAAAACTAGCGAAAACAAAAAAAGCAAAACACAAAGTGCGATACATTTTGTTTGAATTGATCATATGCAATGACAAACTCTCTGAATATGTTAAAGATGTGAATCGATGTGTGGGCTAACTTAATTTGTAAATTGTTGCCATCCTGCTCTTTTGTTATTAGTTTGTACTGCAATTAGGTAAATTAATTTATTTGATGCATGTCAAAATTTATTAGCTGCTATATTTGGCACCGCCGTATTATCAAACTTAATTTCCAAGTAGATAGGACTAAGGAAATTTACGTTTACATTAATTTTTTTCATTCCTATCATGTTTTCACTTTTCACAATCTCTCTTTGCTGTATAATAACAACAAATTGTTTGATTTTCATTTCATATTTTAGTCATCCTGTAGTTTAAATTTCACTGTATACGTGTTTCAATTTGCAAATCGCACAAACTTGACCCCTGACCGAAAATTTCAAACATTTTTCCGTATAACTCTGGTAGCACAGGGCTTTCCTTTCAGAAAAATTGGTTTCTTACCACTGGCCTTGGTCTTTACACAGCATATCCAGAAATTATAGATATCCGACCTTTGGCAAGGAACTTTATATAACTTGACTGGACTATAGGTATCCTCTAATATAAGAAATATTCCAAAAAATAATCACTACACAATCTTCATAATGTTTAATTGGCTTTATTGATCATTATGTTACGCTGCAGAGTTTTTCCATTTACATTAATCGCTTTGTTTCAATTCTGTCTCTGCAATCAACATAGAACTTTAAACACGTTTTGATGTCCTTGGTAAAAACTATCTACAAAATAAAATAGAAATTAACAATAAATATTGCTTAAACGCATCACATATATATATATATATATATATATATATATATATATATATATATATATATATATATATATATCTTTTGACCAATAGATTGACATGCGTCTGTTCAAGAATTAATTTCAAATTCTCTTGCTATGGTGAATAGAGTATAATAAGAATTAATAATATTTTTGAAATTTTAACAATAGTTCATTTCACGTAAGAAATAACTTTGGTTTAGATAGAGAAATAAAATGTGCCCTCCCACTGATCAGAATGTACATCAATTCACGAAAACGATAAAATCACATATCAGTTGCCAAATAAAATCTACAGAATTAAGTGATAATTAACCATGTTTACGAATTTAAATTATTTATTTATTGCATGTGAAAACAATCAGTTCTCAAGCGCCATCTGCTATTTTCTTACTTAACATGAAATAGACAAGACATAGTGTAAATACGTGGTAAATACGTGGCGGTAATTAGCCAATCACTGAAGCAGAAATATAAACCATTCAATGCTTCAACGTGGAACAAAATGTAGTTTACTTACTAGTAGTTTAAAGGACATGGCTAGAGTCCCGACCGCGGGACCGTATTCAAAAAATTAAAGTCGCGACGAGGCGTGGTGGACCAATTAAATCACGATGAGGCATGGTGTAGTAACGAGAGACTGTTGTTTAACACCTTACTTAGCATTGTATATTTCTCTAAAAGCACCAACAAAAACCTATACCTAACACACAAAACTCGACATTAGTTTTCCAAGCATGAATTTTATGTGTTACCTTAGATAATGTTTATACAGTGTGCGATTAAAGTGTGGAATATCAAAAAAAAAAGCCGAACTCAGCCGATTTTTATAAAAAACGCTGAAACAGGTCGATTTTAATTTTTAAAAATACACATTAACATGTACGATTCATCTTCCGACTTTCATTTGTATTTTAGTTATGACGTCATCACAAAAAAATTTAAATGACAACATAGATTTTTAGTAGTGAAATCTGATAGTGATTTTTCTTCCCTTTATGATCATGTAAATAAATCATAACGTTGCATAACAAAAATTCTGAGAAAAATCGAGTTGAACATTTAATAATAATGAATAATCAAGATACCTACCTCGATAAAAATTTTAAATGTAGCAAACTGTTTCATTCAATTATGGATGTCATTTTGAATATTTAATTTAATAGTGTAAATTTTGTTTGCTTTATTTTTCATTTTTCAGTTTAAAAGTTTTCGTTTTTCATGTTTTATAAGTTATAAGTTCCATAATCAACTTTTAAATGTTTTTATCAAGGTATCTTGATTATTCATTATTATTAAATGTTCAACTCGATTTTTCTCAGAATTTTTGTCATGCAACGTTATGATTTATTTACATGATCATAAAGGGAAGAAAAATCACTATCGGATTTCACTACTAAAAATCTATGTTGTCATTTAATTTTTTTGTGATGACGTCATAACTGAAAAACAAATGAAAATCGGAAGATGAATCGTACATATTAATGTGTATTTTTAAAAATTAAAATCGACGTGTTTCAGCGTTTTTATAAAAATCGGCTGAGTTCGGCTTTTTTTGTATATACAGTGTGAACACTGAAAACCGTGACATAGGCGTTGGACATGGGAAAACAGTTATTTTCAAATATCATCTGTCCCGTATGACTATAGCAGGAGTTTTTGATATGTATCTAAATACTCCTAATTTAATGGCTTATTAGTGAAATATTTGCAAAAGTATAATGCAATTTGACAGTTATTACTTATAATTTATTAAAAACAGTAATCATGGAAACGTATTCCGTAGCTGAATTGGTTTGATCGGGGCACCGTAATAATTTTTCACAAGTTCAAATCCTTCCCGCCTTATATTTTTTTTTTATTTTGTAAAATGTATTATTAAATAAATTATAAAATTAAAATCTAAATTGTTTGGTAAATCAAGTATTTTATCGAATAAATCTACGAGAAATAAAATAAAAAAATTATCGTACCTAAAGCACCTTATAAAATTAAAATTAATGAAAAAAATAATGAATTCTATAAAATACTTGATTTACTAAACAATTTATGGTTTAACTTTGTAATTTTTTTAATAATACATTTTACAAAATAAAATATAAAATAATAAAAATATGAGGCGAGCAGGATTTGAAGTCGTGAATAATTATAACGATACCCCTGTCTAACCAATTCAGCTACAGAATACGTATCCATGATTACTGTCAAACTGCATTATACTTTCGCAAATATTTCAATAATGAGCCATTAAATTAGGAGTATTTAGATACTCTTCGATGCCAAATTAAATATTCTATCCAACCATATCAAAAACTCCCACTACAGTATTGCGAGACAGATGATATTTGTAAAAAAACCATTTTCCCATGTTAAACGACTATGTCACGGTTTTCAGTGTTCACACATATATATACAGGGTGTAAATGAAATAAGTGCATTAAAATTAACCAGTAATGTAACTCGGCGAAAGCAACAATATTTCTTAATAACTTTTTTTCTAAGTCTTTTAGATTTTGAGTTAAAATTCTTTAAAGATTTGCTGCATATTTCGTTAACCGCCCATGGAGAACAAATGGCTGCTGCCGATTCAGCTCAAAAATTGTCGGTTATCGGTTACACTTGCAGTCACAGTAATTAATAAACGAATCAACGGAAATAATATTTATTATTAATTAATTCGTAATAGTACAATTTTTAAAATAAAAAAATTTAAATTTTGAATAACAAAATTATAAAGTTGTGTATTAAACCAGGCTTTTAATCACCTGTAAATAGAGGAAGACAAGGAGGAACGAGGAAGAGCAAAAGAATATTTATTAGGTTATGAGATTATTATTTATCGTCGACAAAGCATAATAGTTTAAATACTTTATTCAAAAAATGTAAGTACAAACACTTGTCCATTTAAACGAGGTACATGAATACCAATCATTAGTCGTCCATTTATTGTTCCCGCCCAAACATTTTGTAATGAAAATTTTTACAGCATTTTCGTCTGTCGAGATGTGTATTGTGCTTAATAAATTCACCTTCCCAAGTAAATTCAGTCTCATTAATGAACATTATGAGCCATTCCCAAAATTGAAGTCTGTTATGTACTGAAAACGTTGAACTTTTTGCACATGGTATGGGTACAAATGTTGCTTTTTTAAAATTGTCATATGTGACACTCCGTTTTGTGGTAAAGATGTAGAAGATTAACAAATAACAAATGTGCGAATATTAGGAACAGTATGATTTGGAAACGCTCCGTCTAAATGCGTTGGCAACTCTATAACACTGTCTTCATATCAACCACAAATTAAAATGTAGTAAAGATACGAATAAATAAATAAACCATAGGTAATTTCATAGTCTGTGTACTCGTTATTTGTAAACATAAGCATTTTGACAGATTTTACCTTATAAAAAAGTTTATTACTAATGTCAAAATTTAATTGCAACAATTAACAAGACTGTCAATTGCTAAAACAATTTTTTTCAGAGCTATTGCTACTGCATTCAATTATTAGAAAAATACTTGGAACGACTCGTCAATTTACCGTGTTGCAAAAATGCTAAAAAAATATGCGATTTCGAGAAAAAGTTATTAAGAAATATTGTTGCTCTCGGCGAGTTATATTACTGGTTAAATTTAATGTACTTATTTCGTTTACACCCTGTATATATATATATATATATATATATATATATATATATATATATATATATATATATATATATATATATATATATAATCTATAATACTAAACGATTAGATTCACTCTCTATATATTCTTTAATCAAAAAGCCAATCGCCAAACTTTAGACAAGGCTACAGGTTAAACGGAGCAACAGATTTTCGTGAAATATGTACCAAGTTGTAGGAAATGATTGGCTTCAGCTCCCTTCTAATGGATCGAATTTCTGTAGGATGCATAGTTTTTGCGTAAAACATTATTAAAGTTTGAAAATTGGGACAGAAACAATAGGTCAAAGTAACGATCACAGTTCTCATTGAAAATTTTAAGACGAAGAACGCCATGTTTGTCATGTCATTTTGAACCTTTAAATGGAAATATTTATGAAATGGAGACAATTTGAAAGAAGTTTAATTCATAATTATAAATTTTGAGAATGGGCAATTATATCCGCACAGGTAAAAAAGGCCAAAAAGATTTTAATTAAAAATTATAAATTTTGACGTTTCATATGTACTTGAACAGTGTTGCCAAATATGTCATAAGTAACTAGGTAAAAAACAAATATTCCTAACTAGACTAATGTGAAGTCCGTACAAGTGTTGCCAAACATCTATAATATTATTAATTTATTAATTTATTAATTTATTAATTTATTAATTTATTAATTTATTAATTTATTAATTTATTAATTTATTAATTTATTAATTTATTAATTTATTAATTTATTAATTTATTAATTTATTAATTTATTAATTTATTAATTTATTAATTTATTAATTTATTAATTTATTAATTTATTAATTTATTAATTTATTAATTTACTAATTTATTAATTTATTAATTTATTAATTTATTAACTTATTAATTTATTAATTTATTAATTTATTAATGTATTAATTTATTAATTTATTAATTTATTAATTTATTAATTTATTAATTTATTAATTTATTAATTTATTAATTTATTAATTTATTAATTTATTAATTTATTAATTTATTAATTTATTAATTTATTAATTTATTAATTTATTAATTTATTAATTTATTAATTTATTAATTTATTAATTTATTAATTTATTAATTTATTAATTTATTAATTTATTAATTTATTAATTTATTAATTTATTAATTTATTAATTTATTAATTTATTAATTTATTAATTTATTAATTTATTAATTTATTAATTTATTAATTTATTAATTTATTAATTTATTAATTTATTAATTTATTAATTTATTAATTTATTAATTTATTAATTTATTAATTTATTAATTTATTAATTTATTAATTTATTAATTTATTAATTTATTAATTTATTAATTTATTAATTTATTAATTTATTAATTTATTAATTTATTAATTTATTAATTTATTAATTTATTAATTTATTAATTTATTAATTTATTAATTTATTAATTTATTAATTTATTAATTTATTAATTTATTAATTTATTAATTTATTAATTTATTAATTTATTAATTTATTAATTTATTAATTTATTAATTTATTAATTTATTAATTTATTAATTTATTAATTTATTAATTTATTAATTTATTAATTTATTAATTTATTAATTTATTAATTTATTAATTTATTAATTTATTATTTTATTAATTTATTAATTTATTAACTTTATAATTTATTAATTTATTAATTTATTAATTTTATAATTTATTAATTTTATAATTTATTAGTTTATTAATTTATTAATTTATTAATTTATTAATTTATTAATTTATTAATTTATTAATTTATTAATTTATTAATTTATTAATTTATTAATTTATTAATTTATTAATTTATTAATTTATTAATTTATTAATTTATTAATTTATTAATTTATTAATTTATTAATTTATTAATTTATTAATTTATTAATTTATTAATTTATTAATTTATTAATTTATTAATTTATTAATTTATTAATTTATTAATTTATTAATTTATTAATTTATTAATTTATTAATTTATTAATTTATTAATTTATTAATTTATTAATTTATTAATTTATTAATTTATTAATTTATTAATTTATTAATTTATTAATTTATTAATTTATTAATTTATTAATTTATTAATTTATTAATTTATTAATTTATTAATTTATTAATTTATTAATTTATTAATTTATTAATTTATTAATTTATTAATTTATTAATTTATTAATTTATTAATTTATTAATTTATTAATTTATTAATTTATTAATTTATTAATTTATTAATTTATTAATTTATTAATTTATTAATTTATTAATTTATTAATTTATTAATTTATTAATTTATTAATTTATTAATTTATTAATTTATTAATTTATTAATTTATTAATTTATTAATTTATTAATTTATTAATTTATTAATTTATTAATTTATTAATTTATTAATTTATTAATTTATTAATTTATTAATTTATTAATTTATTAATTTATTAATTTATTAATTTATTAATTTATTAATTTATTAATTTATTAATTTATTAATTTATTAATTTATTAATTTATTAATTTATTAATTTATTAATTTATTAATTTATTAATTTATTAATTTATTAATTTATTAATTTATTAATTTATTAATTTATTAATTTATTAATTTATTAATTTATTAATTTATTAATTTATTAATTTATTAATTTATTAATTTATTAATTTATTAATTTATTAATTTATTAATTTATTAATTTATTAATTTATTAATTTATTAATTTATTAATTTATTAATTTATTAATTTATTAATTTATTAATTTATTAATTTATTAATTTATTAATTTATTAATTTATTAATTTATTAATTTATTAATTTATTAATTTATTAATTTATTAATTTATTAATTTATTAATTTATTAATTTATTAATTTATTAATTTATTAATTTATTAATTTATTAATTTATTAATTTATTAATTTATTAATTTATTAATTTATTAATTTATTAATTTATTAATTTATTAATTTATTAATTTATTAATTTATTAATTTATTAATTTATTAATTTATTAATTTATTAATTTATTAATTTATTAATTTATTAATTTATTAATTTATTAATTTATTAATTTATTAATTTATTAATTTATTAATTTATTAATTTATTAATTTATTAATTTATTAATAATTTATTAATTTATTAGTTTATTAATTTATTAATTTATTAATTTATTAATTTATTAATTTATTAATTTATTAATAATTTATTAATTTATTATTAATTTATTAATTTATTAATAATTTATTAATTTATTAGTTTATTAATTTATTAATTTATTAATTTATTAATTTATTAATTTATTAATTTATTAATAATTTATTAATTTATTAGTTTATTAATTTATTAATTTATTAATTTATTAATTTATTATAATTTATTAATTTATTAATTTATTAATTTATTAATTTATTAATTTATTAATTTATTAATTTATTAATTTATTAATTTATTAATTTATTAATTTATTAATTTATTAATTTATTAATTTATTAATTTATTAATTTATTAATTTATTAATTTATTAATTTATTAATTTATTAATTTATTAATTTATTAATTTATTAATTTATTAATTTATTAATTTATTAATTTATTAATTTATTAATTTATTAATTTATTAATTTATTAATTTATTAATTTATTAATTTATTAATTTATTAATTTATTAATTTATTAATTTATTAATTTATTAATTTATTAATTTATTAATTTATTAATTTATTAATTTATTAATTTATTAATTTATTAATTTATTAATTTATTAATTTATTAATTTATTAATTTATTAATTTATTAATTTATTAATTTATTAATTTATTAATTTATTAATTTATTAATTTATTAATTTATTAATTTATTAATTTATTAATTTATTAATTTATTAATTTATTAATTTATTAATTTATTAATTTATTAATTTATTAATTTATTAATTTATTAATTTATTAATTTATTAATTTATTAATTTATTAATTTATTAATTTATTAATTTATTAATTTATTAATTTATTTATGTATTTATTTATTTATGTATTTATTTATTTATTTACTTACTTATTTATGTATTTATTTATTTATTTATTTATTTATTTATTTATTTATTTATTTATTTATTTATTTATTTATTTATTTATTTATTTATTTATTTATTTATTTATTTATTAATTCATTTATAAATAAATATATAAATATATCCTCAAGGCCATTGCGGGGGGGGGGTGCCAATTATTGTATCGTACTAATAAAAATCTTTTAAATTACATAATCATACAACATGAGCCAGAAAAGTCAAGGAGAGTGTGAGTGGGCAGTTTGGGTGGGCATTTTGCGTGGGCATGTTGCGTGGGCATGTTGCGTGGGCAGTTTGGGTGGGCATGTTGCGTGGACAGTTTGGGTGGGCATGTTGCGTGGGCAGTCTGGGTGGGCATGTTGCGTGGGCAGTTTGGGTGGGCATGTTGCGTCGGCAGTTTGGGTGGGCAAGTTGCGTGGGCAGTTTGGGTGGGCATGCTGCGTGGGCAGTTTGGATGGGCAAGTTGCGTGGGCAGTTTGGGTGGGCATGTTGCGTGGGCTGTTCGGGTGGGCATGTTGCGTGGACAGTTTGGGTGGGCATGTTGCGTGGGCAGTTTGGGTGGGCATGTTGCGTGGGCAGTTTGGGTGGGCATGTTGCGTGGGCAGTTTGGGTGGGCATGTTGCGTGGGCTGGTTGGGTGGGCAGTTTGGGTGGGCATGTTGCGTGGGCAGTTTGGGTGGGCATGTTGCGTGGGCAGTTTGGGTGGGCATGTTGCGTGGGCATATTGCGTGGGCAGTTTGAGTGGGCATGTTGCGTGGGCAGTTTGGGTGGGCATGTTGCGTGGGCAGTTTGGGTGGGCATGTTGCGTGGGCAGTTTGGGTGGGCATGTTGCGTGGGCATTTTGCGTGGGTATGTTGCGTGGGCAGTTTGGGTGGGCATGTTGCGTGGGCATTATAAACCACTATCGGCGGAGCCCTAGGGAAAACTCGGCGAAGCCGAGGTTACGCTAGTCTATAATACTAAACGATTAGATTCACTCTCTATATATTCTTTAATCAAAAAGCCAATCGCCAAACTTTAGACAAGGCTACAGGTTAAACGGAGCAACAGATTTTCGTGAAATATGTACCAAGTTGTAGGAAATGATTGGCTTCAGCTCCCTTCTAATGGATCGAATTTCTGTAGGATGCATAGTTTTTGCGTAAAACATTATTAAAGTTTGAAAATTGGGACAGAAACAATAGGTCAAAGTAACGATCACAGTTCTCATTGAAAATTTTAAGACGAAGAACGCCATGTTTGTCATGTCATTTTGAACCTTTAAATGGAAATATTTATGAAATGGAGACAATTTGAAAGAAGTTTAATTCATAATTATAAATTTTGAGAATGGGCAATTATATCCGCACAGGTAAAAAAGGCCAAAAAGATTTTAATTAAAAATTATAAATTTTGACGTTTCATATGTACTTGAACAGTGTTGCCAAATATGTCATAAGTAACTAGGTAAAAAACAAATATTCCTAACTAGACTAATGTGAAGTCCGTACAAGTGTTGCCAAACATCTATAATATTATTAATTTATTAATTTATTAATTCATTAATTTATTAATTTATTAATTTATTAATTTATTAATTTATTAATTTATTAATTTATTAATTTATTAATTTATTAATTTATTAATTTATTAATTTATTAATTTATTAATTTATTAATTTATTAATTTATTAATTTATTAATTTATTAATTTATTAATTTATTAATTTATTAATTTATTAATTTATTAATTTATTAATTTATTAATTTATTAATTTATTAATTTATTAATTTACTAATTTATTAATTTATTAATTTATTAATTTATTAATTTATTAACTTATTAATTTATTAATTTATTAATTTATTAATGTATTAATTTATTAATTTATTAATTTATTAATTTATTAATTTATTAATTTATTAATTTATTAATTTATTAATTTATTAATTTATTAATTTATTAATTTATTAATTTATTAATTTATTAATTTATTAATTTATTAATTTATTAATTTATTAATTTATTAATTTATTAATTTATTAATTTATTAATTTATTAATTTATTAATTTATTAATTTATTAATTTATTAATTTATTAATTTATTAATTTATTAATTTATTAATTTATTAATTTATTAATTTATTAATTTATTAATTTATTAATTTATTAATTTATTAATTTATTAATTTATTAATTTATTAATTTATTAATTTATTAATTTATTAATTTATTAATTTATTAATTTATTAATTTATTAATTTATTAATTTATTAACTTTATAATTTATTAATTTATTAATTTATTAATTTTATAATTTATTAATTTTATAATTTATTAATTTATTAATTTATTAATTTATTAATTTATTAATTTATTAATTTATTAATTTATTAATTTATTAATTTATTAATTTATTAATTTATTAATTTATTAATTTATTAATTTATTAATTTATTAATTTATTAATTTATTAATTTATTAATTTATTAATTTATTAATTTATTAATTTATTAATTTATTAATTTATTAATTTATTAATTTATTAATTTATTAATTTATTAATTTATTAATTTATTAATTTATTAATTTATTAATTTATTAATTTATTAATTTATTAATTTATTAATTTATTAATTTATTAATTTATTAATTTATTAATTTATTAATTTATTAATTTATTAATTTATTAATTTATTAATTTATTAATTTATTAATTTATTAATTTATTAATTTATTAATTTATTAATTTATTAATTTATTAATTTATTAATTTATTAATTTATTAATTTATTAATTTATAAATTTATTAATTTATTAATTTATTAATTTATTAATTTATTAATTTATTAATTTATTAATTTATTAATTTATTAATTTATTAATTTATTAATTTATTAATTTATAAATTTAATAATTTATTAATTTATTAATTTATTAATTTATTAATTTATTAATTTATTAATTTATTAATTTATTAATTTATTAATTTATTAATTTATTAATTTATTAATTTATTAATTTATTAATTTATTAATTTATTAATTTATTAATTTATTAATTTATTAATTTATTAATTTATTAATTTATTAATTTATTAATTTATTAATTTATTAATAATTTATTAATTTATTAGTTTATTAATTTATTAATTTATTAATTTATTAATTTATTAATTTATTAATTTATTAATAATTTATTAATTTATTAGTTTATTAATTTATTAATTTATTAATTTATTAATTTATTAATTTATTAATTTATTAATTTATTAATTTATTAATTTATTAATTTATTAATTTATTAATTTATTAATTTATTAATTTATTAATTTATTAATTTATTAATTTATTAATTTATTAATTTATTAATTTATTAATTTATTAATTTATTAATTTATTAATTTATTAATTTATTAATTTATTAATTTATTAATTTATTAATTTATTAATTTATTAATTTATTAATTTATTAATTTATTAATTTATTAATTTATTAATTTATTAATTTATTAATTTATTAATTTATTAATTTATTAATTTATTAATTTATTAATTTATTAATTTATTAATTTATTAATTTATTAATTTATTAATTTATTAATTTATTTATGTATTTATTTATTTATGTATTTATTTATTTATTTACTTACTTATTTATGTATTTATTTATTTATTTATTTATTTATTTATTTATTTATTTATTTATTTATTTATTTATTTATTTATTTATTTATTTATTTATTTATTTATTTATTTATTTATTTATTTATTCATTTATAAATAAATATATAAATATATCCTCAAGGCCATTGCGGGGGGGGGGGTGCCAATTATTGTATCGTACTAATAAAAATCTTTTAAATTACATAATCATACAACATGAGCCAGAAAAGTCAAGGAGAGTGTGAGTGGGCAGTTTGGGTGGGCATTTTGCGTGGGCATGTTGCGTGGGCATGTTGCGTGGGCAGTTTGGGTGGGCATGTTGCGTGGACAGTTTGGGTGGGCATGTTGCGTGGGCAGTCTGGGTGGGCATGTTGCGTGGGCAGTTTGGGTGGGCATGTTGCGTCGGCAGTTTGGGTGGGCAAGTTGCGTGGGCAGTTTGGGTGGGCATGCTGCGTGGGCAGTTTGGATGGGCAAGTTGCGTGGGCAGTTTGGGTGGGCATGTTGCGTGGGCTGTTCGGGTGGGCATGTTGCGTGGACAGTTTGGGTGGGCATGTTGCGTGGGCAGTTTGGGTGGGCATGTTGCGTGGGCAGTTTGGGTGGGCATGTTGCGTGGGCAGTTTGGGTGGGCATGTTGCGTGGGCTGGTTGGGTGGGCAGTTTGGGTGGGCATGTTGCGTGGGCAGTTTGGGTGGGCATGTTGCGTGGGCAGTTTGGGTGGGCATGTTGCGTGGGCATATTGCGTGGGCAGTTTGAGTGGGCATGTTGCGTGGGCAGTTTGGGTGGGCATGTTGCGTGGGCAGTTTGGGTGGGCATGTTGCGTGGGCAGTTTGGGTGGGCATGTTGCGTGGGCATTTTGCGTGGGTATGTTGCGTGGGCAGTTTGGGTGGGCATGTTGCGTGGGCATTATAAACCACTATCGGCGGAGCCCTAGGGAAAACTCGGCGAAGCCGAGGTTACGCTAGTCTATAATACTAAACGATTAGATTCACTCTCTATATATTCTTTAATCAAAAAGCCAATCGCCAAACTTTAGACAAGGCTACAGGTTAAACGGAGCAACAGATTTTCGTGAAATATGTACCAAGTTGTAGGAAATGATTGGCTTCAGCTCCCTTCTAATGGATCGAATTTCTGTAGGATGCATAGTTTTTGCGTAAAACATTATTAAAGTTTGAAAATTGGGACAGAAACAATAGGTCAAAGTAACGATCACAGTTCTCATTGAAAATTTTAAGACGAAGAACGCCATGTTTGTCATGTCATTTTGAACCTTTAAATGGAAATATTTATGAAATGGAGACAATTTGAAAGAAGTTTAATTCATAATTATAAATTTTGAGAATGGGCAATTATATCCGCACAGGTAAAAAAGGCCAAAAAGATTTTAATTAAAAATTATAAATTTTGACGTTTCATATGTACTTGAACAGTGTTGCCAAATATGTCATAAGTAACTAGGTAAAAAACAAATATTCCTAACTAGACTAATGTGAAGTCCGTACAAGTGTTGCCAAACATCTATAATATTATTAATTTATTAATTTATTAATTTATTAATTTATTAATTTATTAATTTATTAATTTATTAATTTATTAATTTATTAATTTATTAATTTATTAATTTATTAATTTATTAATTTATTAATTTATTAATTTATTAATTTATTAATTTATTAATTTATTAATTTATTAATTTATTAATTTATTAATTTATTAATTTATTAATTTATTAATTTATTAATTTATTAATTTATTAATTTATTAATTTATTAATTTATTAATTTATTAATTTATTAATTTATTAATTTATTAATTTATTAATTTATTAATTTATTAATTTATTAATTTATTAATTTATTAATTTATTAATTTATTAATTTATTAATTTATTAATTTACTAATTTACTAATTTATTAATTTATTAATTTATTAATTTATTAATTTATTAACTTATTAATTTATTAATTTATTAATTTATTAATGTATTAATTTATTAATTTATTAATTTATTAATTTATTAATTTATTAATTTATTAATTTATTAATTTATTAATTTATTAATTTATTAATTTATTAATTTATTAATTTATTAATTTATTAATTTATTAATTTATTAATTTATTAATTTATTAATTTATTAATTTATTAATTTATTAATTTATTAATTTATTAATTTATTAATTTATTAATTTATTAATTTATTAATTTATTAATTTATTAATTTATTAATTTATTAATTTATTAATTTATTAATTTATTAATTTATTAATTTATTAATTTATTAATTTATTTATGTATTTATTTATTTATGTATTTATTTATTTATTTACTTACTTATTTATGTATTTATTTATTTATTTATTTATTTATTTATTTATTTATTTATTTATTTATTTATTTATTTATTTATTTATTTATTTATTTATTTATTTATTTATTTATTTATTTATTTATTTATTAATTCATTTATAAATAAATATATAAATATATCCTCAAGGCCATTGCGGGGGGGGGGGTGCCAATTATTGTATCGTACTAATAAAAATCTTTTAAATTACATAATCATACAACATGAGCCAGAAAAGTCAAGGAGAGTGTGAGTGGGCAGTTTGGGTGGGCATTTTGCGTGGGCATGTTGCGTGGGCATGTTGCGTGGGCAGTTTGGGTGGGCATGTTGCGTGGACAGTTTGGGTGGGCATGTTGCGTGGGCAGTCTGGGTGGGCATGTTGCGTGGGCAGTTTGGGTGGGCATGTTGCGTCGGCAGTTTGGGTGGGCAAGTTGCGTGGGCAGTTTGGGTGGGCATGCTGCGTGGGCAGTTTGGATGGGCAAGTTGCGTGGGCAGTTTGGGTGGGCATGTTGCGTGGGCTGTTCGGGTGGGCATGTTGCGTGGACAGTTTGGGTGGGCATGTTGCGTGGGCAGTTTGGGTGGGCATGTTGCGTGGGCAGTTTGGGTGGGCATGTTGCGTGGGCAGTTTGGGTGGGCATGTTGCGTGGGCTGGTTGGGTGGGCAGTTTGGGTGGGCATGTTGCGTGGGCAGTTTGGGTGGGCATGTTGCGTGGGCAGTTTGGGTGGGCATGTTGCGTGGGCATATTGCGTGGGCAGTTTGAGTGGGCATGTTGCGTGGGCAGTTTGGGTGGGCATGTTGCGTGGGCAGTTTGGGTGGGCATGTTGCGTGGGCAGTTTGGGTGGGCATGTTGCGTGGGCATTTTGCGTGGGTATGTTGCGTGGGCAGTTTGGGTGGGCATGTTGCGTGGGCATTATAAACCACTATCGGCGGAGCCCTAGGGAAAACTCGGCGAAGCCGAGGTTACGCTAGTCTATAATACTAAACGATTAGATTCACTCTCTATATATTCTTTAATCAAAAAGCCAATCGCCAAACTTTAGACAAGGCTACAGGTTAAACGGAGCAACAGATTTTCGTGAAATATGTACCAAGTTGTAGGAAATGATTGGCTTCAGCTCCCTTCTAATGGATCGAATTTCTGTAGGATGCATAGTTTTTGCGTAAAACATTATTAAAGTTTGAAAATTGGGACAGAAACAATAGGTCAAAGTAACGATCACAGTTCTCATTGAAAATTTTAAGACGAAGAACGCCATGTTTGTCATGTCATTTTGAACCTTTAAATGGAAATATTTATGAAATGGAGACAATTTAAAAGAAGTTTAATTCATAATTATAAATTTTGAGAATGGGCAATTATATCCGCACAGGTAAAAAAGGCCAAAAAGATTTTAATTAAAAATTATAAATTTTGACGTTTCATATGTACTTGAACAGTGTTGCCAAATATGTCATAAGTAACTAGGTAAAAAACAAATATTCCTAACTAGACTAATGTGAAGTCCGTACAAGTGTTGCCAAACATCTATAATATTATTAATTTATTAATTTATTAATTTATTAATTTATTAATTTATTAATTTATTAATTTATTAATTTATTAATTTATTAATTTATTAATTTATTAATTTATTAATTTATTAATTTATTAATTTATTAATTTATTAATTTATTAATTTATTAATTTATTAATTTATTAATTTATTAATTTATTAATTTATTAATTTATTAATTTATTAATTTATTAATTTATTAATTTATTAATTTATTAATTTATTAATTTATTAATTTATTAATTTATTAATTTATTAATTTATTAATTTATTAATTTATTAATTTACTAATTTACTAATTTATTAATTTATTAATTTATTAATTTATTAATTTATTAACTTATTAACTTATTAATTTATTAATTTATTAATGTATTAATTTATTAATTTATTAATTTATTAATTTATTAATTTATTAATTTATTAATTTATTAATTTATTAATTTATTAATTTATTAATTTATTAATTTATTAATTTATTAATTTATTAATTTATTAATTTATTAATTTATTAATTTATTAATTTATTAATTTATTAATTTATTAATTTATTAATTTATTAATTTATTAATTTATTAATTTATTAATTTATTAATTTATTAATTTATTAATTTATTAATTTATTAATTTATTAATTTATTAATTTATTAATTTATTAATTTATTAATTTATTAATTTATTAATTTATTAATTTATTAATTTATTAATTTATTAATTTATTAATTTATTAATTTATTAATTTATTAATTTATTAATTTATTAATTTATTAATTTATTAATTTATTAATTTATTAATTTATTAATTTATTAATTTATTAATTTATTAATTTATTAATTTATTAATTTATTAATTTATTAATTTATTAATTTATTAATTTATTAATTTATTAATTTATTAATTTATTAATTTATTAATTTATTAATTTATTAATTTATTAATTTATTAACTTTATAATTTATTAATTTATTAATTTATTAATTTTATAATTTATTAATTTTATAATTTATTAATTTATTAATTTATTAATTTATTAATTTATTAATTTATTAATTTATTAATTTATTAATTTATTAATTTATTATTTTTATTAATTTATTAATTTATTAATTTATTAATTTATTAATTTATTAATTTATTAATTTATTAATTTATTAATTTATTAATTTATTAATTTATTAATTTATTAATTTATTAATTTATTAATTTATTAATTTATTAATTTATTAATTTATTAATTTATTAATTTATTAATTTATTAATTTATTAATTTATTAATTTATTAATTTATTAATTTATTAATTTATTAATTTATTAATTTATTAATTTATTAATTTATTAATTTATTAATTTATTAATTTATTAATTTATTAATTTATTAATTTATTAATTTATTAATTTATTAATTTATTAATTTATTAATTTATTAATTTATTAATTTATTAATTTATTAATTTATTAATTTATTAATTTATTAATTTATTAATTTATTAATTTATTAATTTATTAATTTATTAATTTATTAATTTATTAATTTATTAATTTATTAATTTATTAATTTATTAATTTATTAATTTATTAATTTATTAATTTATTAATTTATTAATTTATTAATTTATTAATTTATTAATTTATTAATTTATTAATTTATTAATTTATTAATTTATTAATTTATTAATTTATTAATTTATTAATTTATTAATTTATTAATTTATTAATTTATTAATTTATTAATTTATTAATTTATTAATTTATTAATTTATTAATTTATTAATTTATTAATTTATTAATTTATTAATTTATTAATTTATTAATTTATTAATTTATTAATTTATTAATTTATTAATTTATTAATTTATTAATTTATTAATTTATTAATTTATTAATTTATTAATTTATTAATTTATTAATTTATTAATTTATTAATTTATTTATGTATTTATTTATTTATGTATTTATTTATTTATTTACTTACTTATTTATGTATTTATTTATTTATTTATTTATTTATTTATTTATTTATTTATTTATTTATTTATTTATTTATTTATTTATTTATTTATTTATTCATTTATAAATAAATATATAAATATATCCTCAAGGCCATTGCGGGGGGGGGGTGCCAATTATTGTATCGTACTAATAAAAATCTTTTAAATTACATAATCATACAACATGAGCCAGAAAAGTCAAGGAGAGTGTGAGTGGGCAGTTTGGGTGGGCATTTTGCGTGGGCATGTTGCGTGGGCATGTTGCGTGGGCAGTTTGGGTGGGCATGTTGCGTGGACAGTTTGGGTGGGCATGTTGCGTGGGCAGTCTGGGTGGGCATGTTGCGTGGGCAGTTTGGGTGGGCATGTTGCGTCGGCAGTTTGGGTGGGCAAGTTGCGTGGGCAGTTTGGGTGGGCATGCTGCGTGGGCAGTTTGGATGGGCAAGTTGCGTGGGCAGTTTGGGTGGGCATGTTGCGTGGGCTGTTCGGGTGGGCATGTTGCGTGGACAGTTTGGGTGGGCATGTTGCGTGGGCAGTTTGGGTGGGCATGTTGCGTGGGCAGTTTGGGTGGGCATGTTGCGTGGGCAGTTTGGGTGGGCATGTTGCGTGGGCTGGTTGGGTGGGCAGTTTGGGTGGGCATGTTGCGTGGGCAGTTTGGGTGGGCATGTTGCGTGGGCAGTTTGGGTGGGCATGTTGCGTGGGCAGTTTGGGTGGGCATGTTGCGTGGGCATATTGCGTGGGCAGTTTGAGTGGGCATGTTGCGTGGGCAGTTTGGGTGGGCATGTTGCGTGGGCAGTTTGGGTGGGCATGTTGCGTGGGCAGTTTGGGTGGGCATGTTGCGTGGGCATTTTGCGTGGGTATGTTGCGTGGGCAGTTTGGGTGGGCATGTTGCGTGGGCATTATAAACCACTATCGGCGGAGCCCTAGGGAAAACTCGGCGAAGCCGAGGTTACGCTAGTATTTATACTATTTGTACCAAATGCACGTAAATTAGAATTCAAAATATTTTTAAAAGCAACGTAATTTATGTTAAAAATGTAAACCTCAATATCTAATTTCCTTTCAATTGTAAATGAAACAGTAATTTGACGTTTTAGTAAATAATTTTTTCTTAGATGAGAAATATAAAATGTAATATTCGTATGTATTCTGGATAAAAGGCGCGGAATATGAATGCAAACATTGTTTAGGCCAGCAGTGTCGTCAATTTTGTTTGATAATAATTTAAAAGATAGACAGGAGTACATCTTACGTCTGGCCGCCAGTGTAAACATTTTGAAAAATATCGTCTCTTAAATTTGGTCGTTGGGGTGCATTTCTAATACGATTTACTTCTGAGTGATCCCCATCATTCCAGTTCTCTTCTACATTCAATAATTTAACTATATTGTGTAAAACTGCTAATAAAAGTCAAAATTAACGTTCACGTATGTTTATATTCATTCAGTTCCCTAACTTCTTCAATAATTTCAAAACCTCGTCAATTCCATTCAGTTTAAAAAATATAAACTACCCCAATACCTTGTTTAAATTTGCATGTTTAAATTGTTGTTTAGTTACGGTGAAAAAGTGTCGAGTAAAATACGTTTAAACAGGGTTAGTAAGGATAAACACTGTCTAAATTAAAACAGTGTTTAAATATTTAAATAGTGTCTAAAAAAGTAGTCTCTGATTACAAAAATGAACAAGATGTCAAAATTAAAGTGTTTGGCTTAAACACTATTTAAATTTTTGTTTCTGAATAGGCCTGTTAATGTCTCGTCGATAAATCTTTGAAACGTCTGTGCGGCATTTCGAAGTCCAAATGGCATGTACGGAAATTCGTATAGTCCAAAAGGTGTCGTGATGGCAGTTTTGGCTACGTCGTCGGAATGTACAGGAATTTGGTTGTATGCACGCATAACATCAATGGTGGAGAATACTTTTCTGTGCAAGCCTCTGTGCAAAATCTTCAATGTGCTGTACTGAATACCGATCAGGAATGGTACGCTGATTCAGCATCCTATAGTCACCACAGGGACACCACTCGTTCTTACCTTTCTTTGGCACCATGTGATGTACCGTGGATTGTTTGGCTGGCGACTGACAGGCGCCAGAAGGTCTAATTATTTCTGGGAATGACAGTAGAAGAGGTCCATATTTTCCAGTGACCGTAGCCATTTTGAATTCGCCACTGTGGGTAGTTGATACCTGTCCTGGTGCTTTTAGTGATGTTTCACTATCGATGAGGCATTGGTTTTTCACATCAGCCATAAAATGACAAAAAAATCTGCACCTATTATAGCCTTGTCAACATCAGCGATAATAAATTGCCAGGTGAAATCACGGCGAAGACCAAGATTGAGGCATAGTGGTACAAAACCATACCATAAGAATCGGCGAGCCATTAGCTGCTGCAAGTTCGTATGAAGTTTTTTGTTGTACATACCTTGCAGCACTTCTGGAGAAGACACACACATCAGCGCCGGTTTCAATTAAAAACCGTCGCTTGGAGGTGCGATCAGTTACGATGAGGCGGCGCGAGGTTTTCGGACTGCTGTCTTCCGCCGCGTTCAACAACTGCCCGCTGCGTTTCCCGCCATGTGTTCGCATGATTATTTGCAGCGCTGCCCTCGGTCTCCAAACGTACGATGGTACCAACAAGAGCGCGAACTGGATGGCGAGTCGCGAGATCTGGAACGTGGTCGTGGACGACCATCGGAGCGATGACAGGAGTGGCTTCTTGACGGGCGCTGTAACTCTGCAACCTGCTTCTGAAGATCATCTAATCTTGGTAGTAGTTCGCTTGTCATATCTGTCGTACAGTGTGCTGTGGTAATCGCAACCAGCAGTATATTTTAGTTTTATAGGTATATTATTGACTCACAATAGTTCGTTCGTCGGGGTCACCAATTTGTGGGGGGAAAGAATAATAGGAAAACGTATAGAGGATATAACAACATTTATTTAACACAAACACAAAAATATAGAAACCGCGACACATAGAACGTTACTTGACAGTGCCAGAAAAATATTAATTATCATAATTTTTTATTTTCATCTATAACTATGGTTTTTATTTTTTAGTTATGGATCAGAGACAACTATGTAAAGAAAGATTGGAAACTCAATGCTTTTGTATCATCATAAAGTTCGCCATCTATCAACATATGCAACTAACTAAATCACGGTAACTAGATCTTTAAAATGTTGACCGTTTGTGTTTTTAATTTTTTTTTTTAATATTTTTAAGAAAAAGAAAAACTCATATTGATATGTATTCTGAATATTTATTTAAAATATATAGTGGACAAATTTTAAATTGCAAAAGAACAATTGTAGGTATATAAATACATAGTATTAATAACAGAGTTTAATAGTATTTATCCAGATATTTATTTTGAGAAATAGTGAAAAATATAAATGTGTGTGTATACAAGTTTGTATATTTTTTTGCAATTTCCTCCCTCTTCGCGAGATTCAATTTGTAGTTTGTGTGCTGTAATATCTGAGCCATATTTATATCTATATATGTGATGTAAACTAAAACTTGTAAGTAACACAAAATTTGTTATTTTTGGAATAAACCCTTAGTATTATTTTTTGAAAGAATTTTTAAATCTTATTTAAAGATGTATGAAAAGAGACGTACGTAGGTAAAAAAAAGAAACGAAAATTGGAAGCTAAGGAATATCAACCTCCAAAATCTTCATAGTTCTTCACATAACTCATTTAGTCGTAACTTTATGAACGATATTGTCAGCTTTTACATACTACAGTAGATTTTTAGTTCATTTTGCGTTGCTTCTTTTCTATTCTCATATAGAATTCTTCCGATGAATTGCGAATGGGCAAATTAATTTGATGAATGTTCAACGGGATATTTATCTCCTAATTTGTAAGTTTCGTGAAGTTTTATATCACCTGAGTTATTGATATTCGATATACAACCATTAGGAATTTGTTCTCCATGAAATTCTACAGAAACATAAGAGAAATTTATAAATATAAAATAGTAGATTTCCAAATCAACCGCAAACATTTTCCGTACAAAATTCATTACAATTCATCGATAAAGTTAAAGATATTACATTAGATACAACGAAATATTAGTTTGTTTTGACGTGAGTTCTTTATTTCCAAGTGTACCTATCCCGGAAACTTTGGAATATTAGAAAACATTTTTAGAAAATAACGACTTGGAGGATTCAAAAATTAATGAGTATTTAAAACTTACTGAACTTTGTATGAAGCAAAATTACTTTCAAGTAAATAATAAACATTACCACCAAAATGAAGGCACAGTTATGGGAAATAGTTTATAACCATTTTTAGCTAATTTATTTATGAGTAATTTCGAAATTGAATTTAAGAAAAACAACAAATATTTTCCTAGATTAGATATGTAGATGATATTTTTACCATAGTTAATACCAATAACTGCGATTTGACTATATTTTTGGACAGTTTAAATTCAGTTTTCCCATCAATTAAATTTACAATCGAAAAAGAAACCAATGAACAATTACCTTTTTTGGACGTACTGGTTATTAGAAACAAGAACAAACTAGAGTTTGATATCTATTGAAAATCCACGAACACTAACAGATTTATAACTGCTAACTCAAATCATTTTTGGCAACATAAATTAGCTTTGTTCAATTTCTTAATAAACAGATTACCTAATTTCCTTTAAACAAAAAACGATTTAAAACTGAACTAAACTATATTAAAGAAATAGCTAAATATAACGGCTTCCCGGTTAAAACTATCGATAAATTAGTTCACAAATTTAAAAATCGCCAATTCATTTCTAATTTTACAACGTTAACGCCATCTAATAATAAAAATAATAATAATAATAAATACATAACACTACCGTACGATAAAGCTTCCAAAAGTTTAAACAAAATTTTTAAAAATCAAAATTTAACCGTAACTTACAAATCAAATAATACCATTAAATCGTTATTAGGTAACCCTAAAGATAAAATAGATACTAACAAAAAATCCATTATTTATAAAATTAGTTGTAATGATTGTAGTAAAGTTTACATCGGTCAAACTGACACTTGGTTTAAAGAACATTTTTATCATCTAAAGAGCGGTAATCCAGAAAAATCTAGCGTAGCTCAACATATGTTCATTAATAATCACAATGTTAACAATTCTAATATTAAACTTTTAAAACATATTAATAACGATAGATATTTAGATGCATACGAGAGTTTAATACTAAATAAATATAAAAATAATTTGATGAACGCAGTTCTCGGTCCCGTACCAAACTCAAAACTTTTCAATTTATTACAAAGTTAAATTTTATAGGACGATTTAAATTTTAATGACTCATTATTACTGGACGAAAATTATCTTAGTTTATAGGTAATCATTCACCTGTGATCCCATCCCTATATAATCCCAGTTCTCTCCCTTGTTTTTCAGAGTTGTTAGGACCTCTGGCATGGTTGACATGTTGAGTAATCTTGACTACTCTGTTTAACTTTCACATATTGTACTACTGATGATGAGATATTAGTTCTCGAAATACGTATTATTATTATTTTATTAATTATAAATACCAGAATTATTATTTATTATTGTGTGACACCTTTTCCTTCTTATATTTTTCAGAGCTACATTAGCCGTTAAGTAAAAAAGTAAACCTTTTTACGGGGCGGGTTCATTGCAAGAGTGGAATTTGAACCAGCGTTGCCTTTAATATCGCATATGTGGTGACAACCTGACGTTATGCGAGGACCATTACCTCTCGAAATAAAATCGTATAAAATAAAATCGAATAAAATTTAATTCGTGACTGAGTGGCGCTCGTGTTCTCCGGCGCGCGCGCCTTCGAACACGAGCGCTGCGCGAAAAATAAAATCAAATAACATTTAATTAACTTCGAGGCTTTCAATGACCTGTAACAATGTAATGGCATTCTGAATTCTAACAATAATGTTTTAGATCTTATTATTAGCAATTTACATACTGCTGTTACTCGTGAACATTTACCTATGGTTAAGATTGATGTTTTACATCCCCCTTTGGCTATTGAGATAAAAATTAAGAATATAAAACTAAGAAATTTCTCTGTCACCAACGTTACTAAAATTTACAATTTAAAAAAAGCGAATTCTCCTTTATTATATGAAAAACTTTTACAGTGTGACTGGTTCCCTGTACTTGCTAGCCTTAAGGCCCATTCAGAATAAAAAAATTAGCGGTAGTGTAAGAATTAGTGGCATCGGTAGCGTAAGAAAATTATAGTAAAAATTATTTCCGTTCACAATGAAAAATTATTGAAATTATAGTTTCTAGGAATTTTTATTATAAATTACTAGGGTGCCAGGTTGACAGTTATAGCTGTCATTTTATTTTTGCACAAAAAGCAACTGACATAGATGATGATTTATTAATTACACTTATCCACAAGCACTGACATAAGCGAAGAGATTAAGGGAATTTAAAATTATTTCAAAAAAGAAAATGCGTGGGCCCAAATTGCCTTTGAAATAAGCGAAAATGGTACGTTACGTGTTCACTTTTAATTGTGCAAAGTTTATTAATAAGTCTGTTTGTTTATATAGCGTAACGTCTGAGCCACACCACAAAATGATCCTTTTTCTATTGCTCATTTATCTGATGAAATCAGAAATCAGATGTCAATAAACGTCAAAATTGTCAAAAAAAATTAAGCGGTAGCGTAGTGGCAACGTAGAAGTTTGGAGTTTGCAAACTCCTACCGCTGCCATTGCCACTGCGCTACTACTAATTTTCTTAATTTTTGGATGTGAACGAATACATTTGCTATAACGCATTCAATCTTTTACCCAGGCCACTGCCACTGCCACTAATTCTACCGCTACGTTAATTTTTTTGTTGTGAATGATATTTTACTGTTAATGATACCAGTCAGTATAATCCAGTCAGGGGCAGCCAGTAAAAATAGTCAGAGAAAGCCAAAGTCAGTCATTACCGTCTGCACTTAATCACGATAAAATCACAATTAGAAATCTTGTCAGAAAACTCATAAAAGGAAATAAATTATGTCTCTTGGAGTTTCAAGATAGACTTAACACTGAAGTAGAAAGAATTGTTTACTATCGCAACAGGTTTAGAAGAAAGGCCAAAAGGAGATGAAGTAGATAAGTCTGTAAAACCATGGATCAAAAAGGATATAAACGCACAAGCAATTATTGGTCTGAATGTAGACAGTATTATAGCAAAAAAGATAAGATCAAATTATTATATGGTGAAAAGTCAGATCTTACGATTCAAGGTTTACAAAGACGTTTCTTTAGCTTCAAGTACAACACCAATAAAACAGCAGTTGAAAACTGTATGCAAATTCAACAACTGGCAGAAGATTGTCAAGCTGAGGGTGAAGAAATTAAAGAAAGCTGGATACTGACAAGAATTATTAGAATGCTGCCACCCAAACTGCATCATTTTCGGACTGCCTGGGACAACGCAATACTGCTGAGAAAAATTTCAACCAATTGATCGAGCGACTACGACTGGGAGAAAAGAGACAGGAAACCTGTAACAGTGAAAACAAACTCGCGTCAAAATACGACATTTGCATGTTTTAAATGTATAATGAAAGGACATGTTAAGAAGCACTACACGAACAATCCCTGTGCCAAATATGTAAATTACTGTAAAAATAATTATCCGTCATTTTGCCAAGGATTGTCCTGAAAGTAACTCAGATAGAAGTAATCAAAATACTGAAAGAAGTCACTTCAAAAGTACAAGTCGTCGAACGTTTGTCACCATTGGCCTGTGTACGATGAAGATCAGTCACATCAATTCGAAAGAAGACTGCAAAAGTTCATGGTATCAAGATTGTGCTGCCACACAACACATGACTTTTCGGAGGGAATGGATGTCTAACTTCACTAAACTGAAGGAATACTCAACCGTCATGATTGGAGATGCTACCGAACTGGAAGGAACAGGAATAGGTGATGTGAAATTGGAGGCATACAATGGACAAAGTTGGGACAAAGTGATATTGAAAAACGTCTTGCTAGTTCCAGAATTGACATTCAACCTTTTTTCTGTAATTCAGATGTTGGATAAAGGGTACGTACAAACTGCCAATTCAAATACATCAATTTACAAAATTATAGACCACAAAGATACAGTTGTTATTGCCAAACATGATAGTAAGTTATATAAAATGATGTTTTGTCAAGAAATGTCTGAAAAATGTATGATAACGACCTCTATTAAAACTTGGCATGAAAGAATGGCACATCAGAACGTCAAGCATGTCAAAAATATCCTGGACAAAAAATATCGAGTACACAGATGATTGCAAAGATTATGTCTGCAAGGGATGTGTTTATGGCAAACACCATCGCATATCACATCCTATAAATCCGAAGACTGCCGAAAATATTCTGGAACTACTGTAACTTTGAATTTATAAGATAATGTCTCGTTATTAAATAAAACTGATTTTTGGACTTCCATTATCTTTATTTAACAAAAACACAAATTTTCACAACGTTTCACAGGTGTACTGATAATACTAACTAATTCCTAATACTACGAGCCTTATATCTGGTAAAATGAGGGTGGTCAAGCGTGGTTGGGAGTTCAAGTGTGTCTGGTGGTCCATGATTGGTTGTCGTCTCCTGTGCAATGGGCTGTGGCGGTTCTTCATTTGGTGGTTCCCTGGTTGTTATTTTCATTTCTGAGAAATGATTTTCTTCCAAAGTGGTTTGATTTCTACACTGGCTTGGCTAAAGACCTTTTCCCGGTTTATGTACGCGGCCTCTTTAAACTTATGTTTGGAAGTGTAATCCTCTTTGAAGATGATTTTCGCGTTGTCCCATAAAATTCTGTGGTGGTATTCCCATGCGTGGTCTGCAATTCCCGATTTCGATGTTTCTCCTCTTGTTGTATGCCGTTTGTGCTCCTTAATCCTGATGTCTAGTGGCCTCTTAGTTTCGCCTATGTATACTTTCCCACATTCGCAATCCACCTGGTAAATTCCTTTTTTTCCTTTTTCAGATCCCGCTGTTTTTGGAGGTGCATTGGAGGACAGTAGGTTCTTCAGCGCTGCAGTACTTTCAAACCACTTTAGAAGAAAATCATTTCTCAGAACACAGCAATGAAAATAACAACCAGGGAACCACCAATTGAAGAACCGCCACAGCCCATTGCACAGGAGACGACGACCAATCATGGACCACCAGACACACTTGAACTCCCAGCCACGCTTGACCACTCTCATTTTACCAGATATAAGGCTCGTAGTATTAGGAATTAGTTAGTATTATCAGTACACCTGATGACGGCAGCAGATATTAGCTACCGAAACGTTGTGAAAATTTGTGTTTTTGTTAAATAAAGATAATGGAAGTCCAAAAATCAGTTTTATTTAATTCTGGAACTAATTCATGTGGATTTGTGTAAGATGAATGTCACATCTCTAGGAGGAGTCAACTATTTTTTACTCTTCAAGGACGACTTTTCACACTTTCGTACTATTTATTAATAACAATAATAATACTTTATTACTCAAACAGGTAAGGAACCCTATACAAGTAAATGTACATAATGTAAACAACACAAGACAGAGAAGCCAATGAAAAATTATACAAAAATATCTCGATCTATGCACATTATTTTATATAAATTACACATCACGTACATAGGTGACTTGCACAGAATATTAGAATTATATGCAGGCAGGTAAAAGCTGTCGTTACTACGTGAACAGAAACGGGAGACGCGAAAATCGATTTTAGATAGCAAATGAGGACTATCAATTTTATTATGAATGATTTTATGTAGCGTATTAATTGAGGCATTTGTATGTCTAGTTCTGATGGACTCAATTTCAAAAGTCTGAAGTATAGTGTCAGTACTAACAAAATTGTCGGGGTACACACCAAAACATTTAAACCAAATGTATTTTAATAATTTGCGCTGAAGAGTTATTAATTTAGCAATATGAACTTCATAAATTGAAAACCAAATTACAAGCGAAAAATCTAGTTTAGACTGTACAAAAGCGAAGTATAAGGACTTAAGTGCGGAAATGTTTGAAAAATTGCAGAAGTTTCTGATTATGAAGCCAAATATTTTATATAATGGGGTAATTAAGTAATCCAGGTGGGAAGTGAAGGCTAAATCCGGATCAAAATACACACCTAAATCTCTAGTGTGGACTGTACGTGATAAGATCTTGGATTCAATAGTATATTCGTAAACTATAGCTGCTTTAGAGCGAGTGTAAGTCATAATTTGACGTTTATTAATTTTAAGTATTAATTTGTTCTGTGTACACCAAGTGCAAATAGTATTAATATCACTCTGAAGTATGTTACAGTCGCGGACAGTCCGAATTTTTGTGAATATTTTTAGGTCATCTGCAAAAAGTAACACGTTGCGAGTTAATTTTTCAACAATATCATTCATAAAAATTAGAAATAAAAGGGGTCCAAGGTTTAAACCTTGAGGTACTCCAGATGTAGCAATATAATAACGAGTTAAATCCATTGTATGAAACATAATGTTGACGATTTTGTAAGTATGCTTTAAAAAATTGACCAGGTTATTATGAAAACCGAAATAACGAAATCTAGAAGAATAAGATGATCAAGCTTGTCGAAGGCCTTGGAAAAGTCTGTGTAGATTATATCTACTTGACCTATCTTGTCCAGGACCTCTGAAACATACTGAGTAAAAATACACAAGTTAGTAGTGGTAGACCTGTGTGGCATAAAGCCATGCTGTTGTTCACAAATGAATTGACTTAATTGTGTAAAAATTTGTGTATGTAAAATTATTTCAAATAATTTCGCGAAATTGCATAAAATAGAAATAGGTCTATACTTTTCAGCCAGAGTAGGATCACCCGACTTGAGCACTGGACATACCTTAGAAAACTTCTAGATGTCTGGAAATTGATTAGAAAATAGTGATAAGTTGAAAATAAAAGTAATGGAGTAAGCAGCCCAATAGTACACTCTTTAACTAAAAAACTGGGTATTTGGTCGTACCCTGAAGTTAATGTATTTTTTAATTTTTTACTTGCTTCAAGAATATCATGTTCCAAAATAATAATATTATGCGATATTAACAAACTATCAGACAGGAGTCTGTGAGTTACTAGAATCAGATGAAGTGGTAATATTGGAGAAAACGCTACTAAAATGTGAAGCCAAAAGTTCTAAAATCGATTTTATCCTGGAAGTACCTCTTCTATTCTGCACAAATGACCAAAAGTACTAAGGATCACGAGTGACAGAATTTTCATCAGTGATATAATTTTCATAAGCACGTTTTATTGAATTCTTAATAAGATATTTGATTTCTTTGTATTTGCTGAAAAAGAACTCTGAATTTGTTTTCTTGAATTTTACATAACACTTATTTTAACTATGGTGGGTATTTGTTTCTCTGATGCTTATATATGGGGACATATACATCAAATAAACTATACAGTATGTCATAAAATTTACAACAAGCATCATTAACAGTAAGGCTTTCAAGTACAGGGAACCAGTCACACTGTAAAAGTTTTTCATATAATAAAGGATAATTCCCTTTTTTAAAATTGTAAACTTTAGTAACTTTGGTGACAGAGAAATTTCTTAGTTTTAAATTCTTAATTTTTATCTCAATAGCCAAAGGGGGATGTAAAACATCAATCTTAACCATAGGTAAATGTTCACGAATAACAGCAGTAAGTAAATTGCTAATAATAAGATCTAAAACATTATTGTTAGAATTCAGTATACCATTACATTGTTGCAGGTCATTGAAAGCCTCGAAGTTAATTAAATGTTCTCGAAGGGGATCTTTAGAATTCAAAAAAATATAGTTTGGCACATTGAAATCACCCAGTTTATTAACATTTTGAAATGAATAACAACATTGTTCTAAATATGTAGTTAGTTTTTCTAAATCAGTAAGTTTAGGTGTTTCAGGTATGTAACAAACAAAGATAAAATGTATGCATGAGTCCAAAAGACATTTACAGGCGACCATGTCAAAAGACACTAATTCACTTTGTAGATCACACAAGTCAATGCGTTCGATCTTGAAGCCCAGTCTGCAAGCTAAGAGGGAACCCCTTCCTCTAGTGACGTTGAGCGCAGCAAATCTCTGTCTTTCCTGAAGACAGAGTAGGAATTAGATGAAAAAAGTTCAGAATTGTTTATATCGGGATGAAGCCAGGTCTCTGTGAAAGCCACAATTGTCGTAATCACCATCAGATATTGAGCAATAGAAACCGTCCATTTTATTTTTAATACTACGGACGTTCTGGTAGTAGCATTTTACGTATGTCATTTCTGAGCCATCTTTTTCTATGTCGAAAATAGTAATTTTTCATCCCTTTGACATGCCTCAGTTATTTCAACAATTCTAGCGACCTATAATACATAAAGAAATTAATTAAATCAAATATAGTATTTAAATCGATTTAAGTACTTACTTGCTTTCTTCATCAAATATTGTATATCTGACGCCTCTTTAAGAAATTTGTAAAGCTGCTTTCTATTCAAATTTTTTAATTTCTTAGACTGCAGTCCTACAAAATTACACTTCATAGCTGCCATGTCATCTTCTATAGTCTATTTACCAGCATATACAAAATTATGTTCGATCACTATTTTTATCAGTTTTACTTCCATTCTATTACAAACTGGCCACTTTTTTGGAATTATTTTCTTTTTACTCATTTAATCCAGTACTGTACAGGTGTCTCATTTTCGATATTTTTTTAAGGTATCTCGGGTGATATTAATGATAGAGCAAAACCATTTCACATTCCAGGGTCAACTTTTCCAGAAATGTTTAATAGTCACCACAGGAATTTTCGATCTTCTTTTGTTTCTGAGCTACAGGCAAAAACTCGTTTTTCGCTCATTTTGAAAATATCTCATATCTTATTTATTATAATAGTTAGAGAAAAAATGTTTTTTCAAAAAATTACCGTTTTTTAAATAGAATAAAATGGCGTAATTAGATTTTTTGAAAACTTAATAATTCTCGAGATATAACACAAACTTATGATTTTTTAAATGGAAACCTATGTTGAAAATAGTCTCGTCTTTTTGCTTAATTTATAAGCTTTTCAATGATATATAACAAGTATACATTCTTTTGTTTTAAACATTAATAAAAGACGAATTATTAATTTATTGGGGTGAAAATATTGGAAATTATTAAGAAACAAATGAAAAAATCTATTCCAGATCATCATTTGCATATTTATAATAGTATTTGTTTCAGTTTTACTCATTTTTTCAATTTATTTACTTCAAAAGAATATTAAATCATTTTGTTCGGATTGTGTCAAAGCCAACTGTAACGTCGATAAATAGTAATTTAACTAACCCGAAAATAATTGGTTAAGAATAATTTTCAGGACAAAATTAATAGATATTGAATCAAAATAAACAAATGTTGATTTGTAATAATTTTTTTCATTTGTTTCTTAATAATTTCCAATATTTTCACCTCAATAAATTAATAATTCGTCTTTTATTAATGTTTAAAACAAATGAATGAAGACTTGTTATATATCATTGAAAAGCTTATAAAATATGCAAAAAGACGAAACTATTTTCAACATAGGTTCCCATTTAAAAAATCATAAGTTTGTGTTTATGGTATATTTTCAAAATGAGCGAAAAACGAGTTTTTGCCTGTAGCTCAGAAACAAAAGAAGATCGAAAATTCCTGTGGTGACTATTATACTTTTCTCGAAAAGTTGACCCTGCAATGTGCAAACGGTTTCGCTCTATCATTAATAACCCGAGATATCTTAAAAAAACACCGAAAATGAGACACCTGTACATGTCATTAAAGTTAGTACCTGAAGTTGTAAAACATCCCGTATAAATTTTATAAATTTTTCGCTACTCACGTATCATTCCATTCAGTTTGATTGTATTGCAAAATATTGGACGCCTTCTTTATATATATATATATATATATATATATATATATATATATATATATATATATATATATATATATATATATATATATCTTATAACCTTCTTTAACTGTTTATAGTAGGCTATTATATTTTTCCTGAAATAAGTCATGTTTTAAATGTTAAATATTTATAAATACTAATATGAATTCCAATTCGTAATGATAACTAATTTAATAACTTACCAACAAAAAGGTAATTAAATACAATCATAGGTTCTCTTATTTTATATGTTATATTAGATTGTTGAAGAGAAGTATGACTAGATTTGCGGAGTAATCCCCGTTTGTATACTATGAATTTATAATAAAAATACTCAATTGATATTTTCAAAGTATTATGCACATTCAAATAAAATATAAAAATCAATTCATATTTATTATTTGAGGCTGTAAAATACAGAATCAATATTATTATAATTTTAAATTTTTGTAACTTCCATATTTTTTTACTTACAGCATCTATTATTGTTCTCAATAACTATCAATCTATTTGAGATTATTTTTATTTACAATTTGTACTGCGGAGTTTACTTTTTAAATTATGAGCGCGCAAAGTCCACCTGCGCCAACTTCATGGGCAAGATTTGTACGTTATAAATGCAGTACACAGCAAGGTGCTGCTGTGTTCTTCTTATAGTATTCCCAAGTGTAACAGATGGCACTGCCTAAAAGTAACATTTGTTATAAAATTCGTTTACAGAGTATCTAATTTATTCTGTAATGAAAAAACTATGAAATTTAAATTTACACGTGTACAAAATTAAGTTCACGTGTCTCATTTCTGAGATTCAAGTTTGATAGAGCTAGATCTATAAATTACATATTCTAAACTTTATTTATTTTAATATATTTAAGCAATTTGTAAAAATTACCTAGGATATAGGATGATCTTTCCACACAAAAGAACAATTTTTATACTTTGGTTATTTGTGGATTATGTTAATTAATCCATCCATGGCAGTAATATATTTATTATGTCCGGGTGTTCACGAATGCTTGCCCAATCAAGTGATGTAAAGCCCCAGTTATCTAAACCATGCACATCTGCTCCTTTTTCCAGCAGCAATCGCACTATGTCTATAACCCCGCCATAGGATGCCCAGTGCAGTGATGTTTTGCCATCGTTGTCTAGAACATGTACATCTGCTCCTTCCTCCAGCAGCATTCGCACTGCATCTATATCCCCTCCCCAAGATGTCCAGTGCAGTGGTGTTTTGCCATCGTTGTCTTGAGCATTCACATGTGCTCCTCTCTCCAGCAGCATTCGCACTACGTCTATAGACCCACTATCAGATGCCAAGTGCAGTGGTGTTTTGCCATTGTTGTCTAGAACATGCACACCTGCTCCTTCCTCCAGCAGCATTCGCACTATGACTATACACCCTCCCCAAGATGCCCAGTGCAGTGGTGTTTTGCCTTCGTCGTCTCGAGCATACACATCTGCTCCTTTCTCCAGCAGCATTCGCACTATGTCTTCATTCACAGTCGACTGCTCACATGCAGAGTGCAGTGGTGTTTTGCCTTCGTTGTCTCGAACATGTACATCTGCTCCTTTCTCTAGCAATCTTCGCACTATGGCTTCATTCCCTTCGAAGGATGCCAAGTGCAGTGGTGTTTTGCCTTCGTTGTCTCGAACATGCACATCTGCTCCTTGCTCCAGCAGCATATGCACTGTTTCTATGTCCCCTCCCCAAAATGCCCAATGCAGTGGTGTTTTGTCTTCGTTGTCCCGAACATGCACATCTGCTCCTTCCCGCAGCAGCAATCGCACAATGTCTACATCCCCTTTCCCGGATGCAAAGTGCAGTGGTGTTTTCCCTTCGTTGTCTCGAACATGCACATCTGCTCCTTCCTCTAGCAGCATTCTGACTATGTCTATATGCCTTTCCCAAGATGCCCAGTGCAGTGGAGTTTTGCCATCGATGTCTTGAACATGCACATCTGTCCTTTTTTTCAGCAGCATTGGCACTATGACTTTATGCCACCAATGGTATTGTAAGAACCGAGGTATTTTGTGTCCGCTGTCTTGAACATGCACATCTGCTCCTTTCTTCAGCAGGATTCGCACTATGTCTATATGCCCTTTCTGGGATGCCCAGTGCAGTGGCATTGCGTCGCGGAGGTTTTTAACTTCTATATCACCGTTCACTAAAAGCAACTTTACTACATCTGCCTGATTGCTTCTAATAGCAACTTGAATAAGATTCATATTGTTCACGATTTGCTTTCTTTTTTTAAAACTTATTTTATGGAAAATTAATTCGCAACTTTCACAGCAACCGTACCGTACTAGAAGTCTCAATAATCTTTCTATATACGGGTAATGATTTTCAGAAACAATCTGTTGATAGATATCAAGTACAATTTCTTTCTTGTTATCTGCTTCCATTAAAATTCTATCTTCATCCCTATGCCAAGATTCTTGCCGGCTTAGCCAACGCAAACATACACTGTAATAATCTTTTTTGATTTCATGAAAATATAGTTTTAAAATTCTCTGACACAATCTGTGAATTTTTATGACACCGTCATTATATTCAATGAATGAAAAGTTTTTCGACAAATACAAGCACTCATCCACTGTATTTTCTTCTGAAAATTCCATTATTTCTTTAATTTGTCTAATATATATGCGATCTGGATTGAGATAAGTACATATTCCCAATACTGCCATACTTCGTTCCCGTATCTGCTCCGATTCTGCAAATTCTTGTACAAAAATCTTATCTAGGACAATACGCATCGCTACATATATCGAGTTTTCATATGATGTCTGAGAATGATGATCTTTCGTGTTTAACATTTTTGAAATTTCGCCCAAAAAGTGATTAGTATTAAAATTTCCTTGTTTGCATGCATCCATTTTAAACCTTAAATGTCCCGCTATAACTATTAGGCCTAGTGGCGAATTGCTTACAAACGTTATCATTTTTATATATACATTTTCTTCCTCTATTTGATATCTATCACGTAATATTGCTCTAAAAACTTCTAATGATGCTTGCTCGTTCAATGGTTTCAGTGACATTTGGTATATGTCATCATCCCAATCAGCTATGTGACTTGTTATCAATAAATAAAAGTTTTCAACATTTGGTGGCTCATATTGCCTTATACTTGATCTTGAAATTCCATTATCGAAAATAAACAAACAACGTTTATTTTCAAAAATTTTGTATACTTTCTTCAGGGTTTTGTGAAGACTTTTTAGATTCTCGGAAGTTTCAGCACTAATCCAGAAGTCTTTGTCAATATTTGTAGAATCTTTACAATGCTTCGCAAATCGTATTGCTAACTCTGTTTTCCCGAAACCTGGCAAGCCGTGAATGGCAACCTTTCTCTTCCCTTCTCTGAAAAATAAAGCCTCCAATTTACCAATGTCCTCTTCCCTGCCTTTGAACACTTTGGACTCTCGCGGTGGGTCAAGTTCTTCAAATGATTCTTCTGAAGATGAACCTACTACTAAATTTCCACCGATATTAACATTTCCAAGGCTGGCAACTCCAAAGATGCTCTGAGTAACGTCAAGTTGAGATGCCATCGTTATTTAAAACTGAAAATTAAATCAAATATGTATATAAATAATAATTGACACATAAAAGTGACCCGGACATGAAATCTTTGTTTTTGATTTCTTTTACTGATATTTTTAAAAAATAACTTTAAAATCGGGTCATCATAAAATTTCAAATTTATGGTTTTTCTTAATTAAATAGTCAAAAAATATTACTACTGCGAGGGTCGCGCTAGAATGATTGAGAATAAAGCACGTGGTTCATATTCTTTAGAATTTTATTTTAAATATTATGTTCAAAGTAGTTCTCTTTAACAATTATAAATTTCAGCATTCTTTCCTACCACATCTTAAAAGCACCAACCAATCATTATTTGGAATACATAGGGTGGTATCATGAACGAGTGATTGAGGGCGATTAGCGATGTTAGCAGTGTTTTATGCCTGTCAACCATTTATGAATTATTTTAGAGAAAAATACTTCAAATAAAAGTTGCTTACAATTAATTTTTCTACAGCTGTTATTCCAAGTATTTTTTACAAAATAATCTATAATTGATTGAAATAAAATATTAAAAAAACTAAAAAAATTACATTTTCTCCTATATAGGTTAAGTCCGGGAGAGATGGCTTACCGGGTGAGAGACCTTGTTCTTCTGCCAAAATCTAAATAATAGTATAACGAATGTTCAATAGTTTCCGAGATATATTTGTATTTAGCACCAAAAGCCTCTCATCCTGTGAGCCATCTCTCCCGGAATTATTCTGTCTAGTGACCTATGCAGTTTTTCGTAAATAACGAAACACTATTAAAATCAGTGACCTCTATATACAAAATGGACCGGCGACTCCTATCTCTTTAAAACGGCACGAGCTGTATCCACTCAACTGTCATGGTGGGGTAGCTATCTCTTTCTAACAGTAAGAAGTACGCATACGTCAACTAGAACCAGTTCAACGAATTAACGATGAACATGAAGAAATTACATCCAGTTAAGAAGCTTGGCTAATGCAATGTATTTTGGTGACAAATTGAATTTGTTTCTACCGATTCATCCAGGTATACACGCTCTAGGTGAAGAAATTCGCGAATTACAAATTTTGAAGAAAGTCACAAACATGGATATAGATATTCATGGTTACTCTTTTGCCATGAAGACTTCTTTAAACGAGCATGGCAACAAAGCTAGTATAAGGAACAAATTAAATAAACTTATTCTATTTTCTAAAATAAATAAAAATGTCACGACTTGTTTGTTTAACATAAATATTTTCTGTATATATCTTTAAATTCGTATGTAATTAATTATTTACAATTTTTTGACTATGTTGTATTGTATAATTGTATTATATAAAAAATAATGTTATATAAAATTAAAATTGTACACACTACGACTTTATTATTTTTTTATAGTTAAAAATCCTACTTTTGATGTCCTTATCCTTTTATAAAATAAAAAAAGTTATGGCTTGTGTATGTACTTTCTTGTAATAGATAATTTAACAATTACTTTTAATATCAAAATACATATGAAGACCATACTGCAAAAAGGGGAAATATCGCATTTTAAATGAGTTCAGATATGCGTCGTGTACATCAAATACGGCAGAATTGTATGTACAAACTTACATTGCAATAAGGATCATAGTCTCAATGTTATTTAGCTTTTATTATGTAGTTTTTAATTTCCCAAAAACTACAAAATAATGCTATTCCCACTTTTTTCCTTTTCTATGTTAAATCATTCGATGAAAAAATATATCAATTAAATTTCAATTAATTTAATTCAGATAATGTTTATAGAATTTGGTAAAATGTTTGAAATTGTTTTTCAGCTCAACTCTCATTCGATTTAAGCTTAAAAACATTTTCACATTAAATAAAATGATAAAATGTAATCAGATCTGCTTGGTCCAACTATACACGAAAGTTAGAGAAACATAAATACCCCACCAGTAAGGCGGGTGGTATTGTCGGCGGATACACGCAAGTTATTCAAGCCGCCGGTCCATTTTGTATACAGAGGTCATTGATTAAAATGGTCTCATAATGGCAACTTTTCACTAATTATTTAACCGACTTATCATCTCTTATAATTCTCGAGCTCCTCATGTTGGACAAGTTATCTTGGGCACCTGTATAGTATTTAACGTACTGATCACGGTGCGATTTTTTTTTAATTCATAAAATCAAGTGTCGTTTTCTCAAAGAGTTCATTTCGAGTACCTATCAAAGGATTTGCGCGTTTCTTTAGAATGAATAAATAGAGTTAATTATTTAATTACAGTTACATAAACTTTAAGTCATATGCAATATTAGGTATTGTATACATTATTACCTGTAGGATTGAAAATTAAAATCAATATTAAAATCAACTATTCTACTAATGGCCCAAAACTGTTCTTTCAAAAGCAGCGATATAAAATTTTCGAATTTTGATTTTGATCAGAATCTACTAAATACCGTTAAAGTAAGTACCTAAAGTTCTGTATCATCCTGAATATGTATGTTAACATATTTGTAAACTTATTTTCCAGAAATTTGTTAATTAAATAAACTTTTATTTTATAACAAGAAATAAATCTTTTTTGTCTGTTTTACCAATCATTGTAAAAAGAATTTATTATAATAATTATAATTATTATTATTGATACATAAACTTTGCATTATAATAATAAAATACATAAAGATTTGTTAAGATTTTGGGTCCTCTGGTCGTGAAATAATTAATCGTGGAGTAATTTGAGCACAAATATATTTTTCAATAATATAAATATTTAATACATTTGACAGAATCAATTAAAAAATGGAACTACTTAAACTTGTACGAGTATGTCGCAACCTTCGATTTTCGAACATATACTTTAACACCTCCACATGGACGAATAATTGAAGTTTACAATACTAAACCCATTTTCTCGATTAATTTTTTTTATTTAGGAGCAAACAATCCTTTTTCAAGGCGCCCGCTACCATTTCATCGGTCATCGCGAATTGAACCTCGACTTCATCGAGATATATTTTCTCTCTGATAAAATGGTGACGTATGTCGATGTGTTTCGTTCGTGGTCTGTATCCTCTGTCCCTTGATAGGTCAATTGCCCCCTTGTTGTCGTTTTGGATTATAGTTGGACGTGCCACAAGAGAAGGTTCCAAGGCCCAGGCTAGCATTCGTAACCAGAGCGCTTCCTGGCAGGCCGCTGAGAGTGCCATATACTCGGCTTCTATGATAGAAAGGGCCACTGAACCTTGCCTCTTGCTCTGCCAAACGATAGGTCCACTCTGAAACATAAAAATACTACCGGTATTAGAGCGACGGTCGTCGCTGTCATTAGCTCAATCAGCGTCGCAGTAGCCGAAGAATCTGTCGATTCCAGCTGTTGAATTTTGGGAAAATTTAATTTTTGTGTTCGTCGTGCCCTTGAGATACCTGAATATTCTTTTTACACCTGTCCAGTGTTCTCTTCCCGGATTTTGCATGTATCGACTAACGCATCTGACGGCGAAGGATATATCTCGTACCTTGACTGGAGTAGAGTAGACTGCCTACTGCTTCGCGGTACGGGATCTTATTCATTTCTTGTATTTCTTCCGTTGTCTTCGGTTCAATATATTTGCTTAATTCGTTGCTCGGATCAAACGGGGTCAAAACTGGTTTGCAGTCGCTTATCCCAAATTTCTGCAGTATCTTTTGGATGTAGGTATTCTGATCTAGCCAAACTTTGCCTGCTTATCGATCTCTGGAAATCCTTATGCCAAGTAAATGTATTTCCTCGCCTAGATCCTTCATATCAAATGTCTGAAAGAGTTTTCTCTTTATCATCAACTTTTCCTTTTCATCGTTTGCTAAGATCAATAAGTCGTCGACGTAGACGGCGATAATTACGAAAATTTTCTTGATCTTCTTGATATATACACAGGGATCTGCTTTTAATCTGTTAAATCCCAAGTTTGTCCAAAGTGTCGTTGAGTTTTCTGCTCGGTCGCCCTGTTTCAACCCGTACATTGATATTTGGAGTCGCCAAACTTTCTCTCCATCTCTTAGATTTTTCAGTTCCTTTGGCGGTTTTACAAAAATTTCTTCGTCGATATTTCCATGTAAGTAGGCTGCTGTTATGCCCATTTGGTCCATTCTTAGGTTGTATTTTGCTGCCAACGCATACAGAAAACGTATTGACGTATAGCGTACAACTGGGGAGTAAGTCTCGCTATAGTGAATGCCCTTGATTTGACCACATCCTCTGACGACAAGTCTCGCTTTGTAGCGTTCTATTTTTTCGGTTGAATCTCTTAATTCTGAACACCCATTTCGTGTCAAGTGGTTTCTTTTCATTGGGTAGTTCTGCCGTGATCCAGGTGCTATTCGAGACAAGAGAGTCGTACTCCTCTTGCATCGCCTTTTCCGACTTATCTCGGTCTGGCGAATTTAAAGCTTCTTCGACACTTTCTGGATCAGTAATATCATTATCTACTGTAAGATATGTGACGTAGTCATCCAAGTTTACCAGTTTGTGCACTCTCGTTGACCTGCGAGGATTACTTCCTCATTATTCTCCAGGAGCGTAGAAACTGCTGGTTCTTTATTGCTTTTGAGTTTGTAATTTTCCAAGAAAATTACATCACGACTTCTCGTAACCTTTTTTGAGTTTGGGTCTATAAGACAAAACCTTTTGAAATCTTCGCAGTATTCAATAAAGAGAAGACTTTTACCTTTCTGATTCAACTTTTGTCGTAGTTCTTTCGGCACATGAGCGTATGCAATGCATCCGAATACTCTCAGATGAGCTAAACTCGGCGTCAATCCCGTCCACAATTCTTCTGACATTTTTCCTCCGATACTAGAATTCGTCGATCTATTTCCGAGATAGACAGCAGTAGCTACTGCTTCGGCCTAATATTGTTTTGAGAGATCTGCATGAAAGAGCATGCTTTTCGCTCTTTCGACAATGATCCTATTCTTTCTTTCGGCCACGCCGTTTTGCTCTGGAGTATACGTGATCGTGTACTGATGTTTTATACCAGATTCCTTTAAGTATTTCTCAAATTCATTACTAATGTATTCCCGGCCGTTGTCTGTTCTGAGCGTCTTGATTCTTTGCCCGGTCTGGTTTTCTATTAAAGTCTTGAATTCGACGAAAATTTTCATGACTTGATTTTTTACTTTGAGAGAGAATACAAATGTCCTGCTAAAATCGTGAACGAATATAAGAAAATATTTCGATCCACCGATCGACAAGTTTTCCATGGGGCCACAGATATCAGAATGCAACAAATCCAGAATCCCTTTTGTCTTTATTTTGCTTTTCTGGAACGATTCTCCGTGTTGCTTTCCCTTGATACAACGTTCGCACGAAGGATTCTCTACGTTTCGGAAATTTACTTTTGTTGCTGGATATTTGGTCAGAGCAACTACATTTCTATAGTTCAAGTGGCCAAGTCGTCTGTGCCACATTTCAGCGGATAAATCTTTCTTTGCGAAGTATGTTCTTTCCTTTTGCACATTCTATTTTATTCTGACATCCTGGCGATTTCGGTTCCTCCGCTGGCGCTGATACAACTGCTTTGCGGTGAAAATGTAACCGTGAATCCATGACTTACTATTTTACTAACTGACAGCAAGTTTGCTGCACTTCTTGGAGCATACATCATGATTTCCGATGTGACTCGTTCTACTCCTTGCTTGGTCAACACGGGAATTTTCACTTTGCCAATCGCCTCTATGGTGATGAAGTCTTTGTTGGCCATAGTTATTTCGACGTTTGGGCAATTTTCTTGATTTTGTAACTTTGTTTTCTCATTAGTAAGTTGAACAGACGAACATGAATCTACGTACTAGTTATTATTGGAAAATTTTGAAGATGACAGGAGTGCTACAAACGATTTTTCATTCCTTGAACTGCTGGACTTCGCTTCTTCTCTCTTCATGTTGCTTCGGAAGTCCTTTTTGACTTTGGGTCTGCATGCGTTTGCATGCCCATATTTGTTGCAATTGAAACAACGAGGTCCCGTCTTTTTCCCCTTTATGTAAAATGCTACCTGCGAGTATATACTTTTGCCCGCTTTAGAGTCATTGACGTCTTGTAGGAGTTTGGTCTTTATTGAATCGGCAGTGATTGCTGTCCCTGAGGTTTCGATGCCCATGATCATCGGTTTGTATTCATTCGGAAGACCAGCAAGCATTAAGGTGTCAATCCATTCGTCGGGAACTTCGAAACCAATGCCGTTAAGTTTGTGCGGTGTAGTTACGATTTCATTGACGTATTCTTCCACGGAGTTGTGCGTATCGAGCTGAGAAGTCACAAGAGTACGGAGTAGGCTTTCTTTTCTTGTGAGTCCTGAGTCTTCGATTGCCGCTTTCAGTTTGTCCCAGACATCTTTCGTATTTGTCGCTGACTGAATATGCGAATAATTCATTGGGTCCACACAAAGAATTCATTTGCATTTCGCCTTTGCCATTTTTCGAACGTCCTTATCGGTGCCTTTAATACACCCCCACATATATTCGTGTTCGAGGTAAGTGCATGGCGAATTTCCACGTCGGATAATTCTCGCGCCATCTCAGTCTTTCGGTCGCTGGGATTCCTTGAAGAGAAGACGTCATATCTGTTGCTTTATATTTTGCCAAAGTCAAATTCTCACTTTCTTCGTCGGACATTTTTTTGTAGCACTTTATTTAAGTTGCGATTGCGCCGCAACGGATCTTTACGAATTTCGGGTCGCAAATTCACTAGTAACCAATTTTAACTGGGCGTTAAATTAGAAACCAGATCTTTTCAAAACGTTCTGGGCGCCATAACCTGTTAAGATTTTGGGTCCTCTGGTCGTGAAATAATTAATCGTGGAGTAATTTGAGCACAAATACATTTTTCAATAATATAAATATTTAATATATTTGACAAAATCAATTAAACCATGGAAATATTTAAACTTGTATGTCGCAACCTTCGATTTTCGAAAAAAAAATGAACTAAATTGTACTTATTTTTCTCTGCTGCCAATGTTACAACAATTGATCAATAAACCTGTTGACGAATCAATAAATAACAAGTTATCAAGTTATCTTTCTGATAAGACGTTATCACTCATTGTTTGTGTGTGATTTGTACACAGCACATTTGTAATGTATTGCTGAGTGACAAAATTATTTTTCTATAGTTTTAAACAAAACAAAGTGAAGGTGGTAGCCACCGTTCTCTATGCAATGATACAACCGATCTTTGAAGCTCCTCTCTACACGTTCATACAATAGGGCTATTTCCTGGCGAATAAATAAGATTCTTCAGCTCCAGCAGGGTTGTAAGGCGGTGTTTGGCGTTGGATCAGGCGAGCGCGCCGCGCCTCCACGTGTTGTCACCTCGAATCGGGATGAGCCGTCGAGAGATCATTGCCCTAACAACTTTACTTACTTTACAAACACCGTTCTACAACCCTGTTTCAGCTGAAGATTATTATTATTCAGCGGAAAATAAACCGAATGTTGAAACGTGTAGAGAGGAGACTCAGAAAACGGTTGCATCAGTCAGAACGGTGGCCACCATCTTTAAGATGTTTTGTTAAAAACTGCAGGATTTAAAAATTGAAATTATCTTCTTTCATTATCCAAAAATAAATTTTGTCTATCAGCAATACTTTTTATTTTATTCGCCTTCAAAAAAAGAAGTTTCTAGGCCCCATCCTTCATCCTGTATATTATAATATATTAAAAACACATATAATATACATACATCCATTTACTTAAATAAGTTATTTGTTACATATATTTCAGATTTGAGGTATTTTGCTTTTTGTAGAATAATCAAAACATACACATACATAAATCACAAACTATTCATTTAATTAATGTATATTACATTTTATAAAATTGACATTTCAGAAAATCATTCAATCTCTTTTTACCTTCCGTCACCTTTAGGTAAGGAAAGTATTGTCTTTGGTCAAAAAACTCGGTTGTGAGTTTTTGATGAATAAGCACGTTTTAGGGTCCCTAGAACACGATTTTACTATTTTTACGATGATGTCTTTATGTGTGTGTATGTATGTGTGTGTGTGTGTGTGTGTGTGTGTCTGTGTGTGACAAAATTTTCTAATGTGATAACTCTAATACTACATTTCCAAAAATTATAATTCTTTCGTATTTCTCTTCGTTACATCTATGTGAAGAGCTGATTAGATTTTGGTTATAATTGGTCAACCGGAAGTACCGTCATTTGAAGATTTTAACAGTTTTTTTTTTTTTAAACGATGTTAAATATCATTTTTTCACATTTAATGTTATTATAAATATTAAACAATATTTTATTCTCTATACGATTTGAATGCATTTTATACTTCATATTAAATGGATATAGAGTTAAAAAATTATAAAGAAATTAAATATCATATATATTAGCCTGTTATGCTATAACTCTGGAAACAGCTGCTGTATTAAGAAAATTTTAATTGAAAGGTGTAAGTGTCAGTATGTTTATATTATAATTTTACTGGAAATATACGATCTTTTGCTAGAAACTCAGTATGGAATTTGTATAAAATACATACCTACAACTGCCTTAAGGTAATGTACAAGAAATAGAATCTTTTTGAAGGAACTTTCTGTATGACATTTATACAAAATACATAGAACGGACGGAAGGTAATGTGCTGGCCACATCGGATTTTTTTATTAAGTAATAGCTGATATTATTTATATTTGGATTGAATAGATAAACGTGAATTTAAAGAAACAAAACTGTTTTATTCTATTTGTGAATAACTGTCAAATATACACTTACAACACATGTCATAGAGAGAGTGAACATAGGTGCATATCACATATTGTATTTTATACATGTATACATAGATGTCGTAACGAACATGAATCGAGATCAAATCATAAATGTTTATTTCAAATTCCAACACCCCCCCTTGAGCTCGAATTCTTTGAACAATATTAATGTCCTTTCAGTCTCATACCATTGCGACAAAAACCATTTATTTCACTAAAAACCCCTTTTGTTAAAGAGTCTGCTATCATTACCTTAGTATTTAAATAATGCACTGAAACTACTTTATCATTTAACTTTTCTCGAACAAAATGAACTCTAGTGTCAATATGCGTGGAGCGCGTACGATATGCACTATTTTTCGCACTGTTAATTGCACTCTGATTGTCTGAGTAAATCGACGTTGGCTCTTTCGTGAAGTTCTTGTCGATTTCTTCAAGTAGATGACGGAGCCAGATAGCCTCTTGAGTAGCTGCTGAAATACTCATGTACTCGGACTCGTTCGTGGATAAAGCCACTGATGATTGGCTTTTGCTGCTCCAAGTAATTGCTGCGCCCTGTAGTAGGTAGATGTACCCTGTCATTGATCTTCTATTGTTTAAATCTCCGGCCCAATCAGCGTCACTATAGCCGATGAGCTTCGAGTTACCATTGCGGGAATACTCAAGTTTGTAGTTAATGGTTTCCTTGAGGTACCGATATACTCTCTTCTGTGCTGTCCAGTGTGCCTAGCCCGGATTGTCGGAGAAACGGCTCAACATTGTAATGGCACATGCTATGTCAGGTCGAGTACCTTGGCTAGCAATCATAGCACTTCCTAGTGCATGTCTGTAGGGAACTCGCTCCATTTCTGATTTTTCAGCTGAAGTCTTTGGTGCCATATCTTTACTCAATTTTTGGTTCGGGTCCAGTGGCGTCTTCGCCAGATGTGTATCTATTATATTGAAACGTTTGATGATTTCTTCGATGTATACAGATTGATCAACGGATATCTTTCCTTCCTTTCGATTTCTAATAATTCTCATTCCTAGTAGACTACTTACGGGTTCCAAGTCCTTCATCTTGAACTTTTCATGTAACTGTTTCTTGATTGCAGCCTTGGTGGACTCGTTGTTGATCAATAGAAGTAAATCATCGACATATACTGCTATGATTGCAAGTTCGTTTTTATTTCTGCGAATGTATATGCCTTGATCGACTTTTGAACTGACAAATCCAATTTCAGTAAGGACGGAATTCAGCTTACAATTCCAGGCGTAGCTTCCTTGTTTCAGCCCATAAATTGCTTTCTTCAAACGGCATACTAGTGACTCTTTTCCTTTGATGACAAAACCTGCATGTTGTTTCATATATATCTCTTCAGTTAAGTCGCCTTAAAGGAACGCAGTCACGACGTCCAGATGATCTATATCGAGATCATGCTTCGCTGTAAGTGCAAGGAGAAGTCTAATCGATCCGTATCTTACGACTGGTGAATAAATCTCTTCATAATCTATTCCCTTGGTTTGAGCGTAACTTTTTATAACTAGTCGCGCTTTGTGACGTTCAATCATTCCACTTATATTTTTCTTTGTTTTAAAAACCCATTTATTTTCTAGAGCTTTTCTGCCAGGCGGCAATTTTGTTAATTCCCACGTATTATTTTTGATAAGTGATCTGTATTCTTCGGTCATTGCATTACGCCATTTAATGTGATCAGGACTTTCGTAAACTTCTTTGATCGTAACTGGATCAAACTCGTCTAATGCCTTGTATGTCACGAAGTCATTCATCTTCTTTGGTACAGATAATCTTGATGACCGTCTCAGCTCTCCAGGATTCTGATTAACGACTGTCTCATCGTCAGTTTGATAGTCGCTTCCATCGTCTTCTGCGGTTATGTTGTCTTCGGTAGATGTGCTTAATGATGATTCTCCTTGTTCATCTTCTTCCTCCATCACTACCTCTTCTTTTTCTTCCGATGCCCCCACTTCTTCAGCACTCTCTTCAAAAAAATACTGTTTGCTAAGTTTGGGTAAGCTGGCCTCTTTTTTTCCACATTTCTCTCCTTCTCTTTGTGGATTTCTTCTAAGAAAACAACATCTCGACTTTTAATAACTTTCTGAGTCGATAACTGGAATAGACGATAACCTTTGCTTTCTTCGAGATAACCAAGAAAGATGCATTCTTCTGATTTCATGTCCCATTTCTTCCTGTTTTCTTTTGGTATATGACACATAGCTCGGCATCCAAATATGCGAAGATGACCTAAATTTGGTTTCTTTTCAGTCCAAAGCTCTTCTGGTGTTCTATGCTGAAGTGCTCTTGCCGGTGATCGATTAATTAAGTACACCGCAGTTGATACTGCTTCTGCCCAGAAGGTAGTATCCAGTTCAGCATCAGCTAAAAGACATTTAGCTCTTTCCACAATTGTACGATTCATTCGTTCTGCCAGTCCGTTTTGCTCTGGTGTTCTCGGAATTGTCGTTTGGTGACGAATCCCTGATTTTCTCAGAAAAGTTTTAAATTCATTATTCATGTACTCACCACCATTATCGGTGCGAAGAGTTTTGATCTTTTGCTCAGTTTCATTCTCTATCATGATTTTATAGTCTTGAAAACATTCCATGGCTTGCGCTTTAGATTCCAAAAAATATACCCAACATTTTCTTGAAAAATCATCGATCAGCGTCATAATGTATCTGGATCCTCCAATAGAAACACATTCCATCGGACCACACAGATCTGAGTGCACTAATTCCAGTGGCCTTGATGCACGCTTGCCTGAGCGAGGGAAAGGTTGCCGATGCTGCTTTCCCTGCAGACACGTGATACATGGCTTGTCTGATGGATCCGCGAAGTCAAGACCTTCGCCATGCTTGTTCCTCAATAGCGTCATTCCTGATCGTCCAAGATGACCCAACCGACGATGCCACATTAAACTGGACTCTTCCTCTTGACATTGTAGATGGACGATCTAAACTATAAAGTCCATTAACTAAAGATCCCGTAGCCATAAGCTGGTTGTTGTCATTGATTACTGTGCATTTGTTTTTGGTAAAAGTTACAGTATTACCTGTGGAAGTTATCTTACTAACTGAGAGAAGATTGGCAGTTAGTGCAGATACATATTTTACGTTTTTAACCTTTATTTGATCTGTTTCATCATTTATGCAAATGTCTATATCAATATCACCTTTACCTTGCACTCATAATCTTGCATTGTTGGCGACTTTTACCTTTGAGCTGCTCTCCAATTCGTTAAAACCTTTATAAACTTCATCATTCCCTGTCATGTGAGAAGTTGCACCTGAATCGAAGAACCAACTGTCTCTATCTGTATGTCCTGTCTAGAAGGCTTTATACTCATTTGACTTTGAATTTTTCGGTTTCTCTGATGTTCTCTCTTTGCTTGCACGTTGTGGACACTTTGACGCGATGTGGCCAAACTGATGACAATAATAACATTTAATCTTCTTTTCCCTGGTTTGATTCGAATGGCCTTATTTACTAAACAATGCAGCATCCGAATGACTGCTTTTTAATCCAGTATTTTCACATCTGACTTCCTGCAGTAATTTCGTTTTAATAGAGTCTCCGGTAATTGGAGTACCAGAGTTTTCCAGCCCCATAAACATAGGCTTGTAATTATCTGGAAGTCCGGCAAGTAGCAACGTACCTACCCATTCGTCTTTTACTTCAAGCCCTACGCGTTGTTGCGCTGTCGTGATGATTTGGTTAACATATTCTTCCACTGATTTGCAATTTTCGAGTTGCGTCGTCACTAATTTTCTTAATATGCTAACCTTCCTTGTCAAACCTGAATCCTCGAAAACAGCTTTTAACTTGTCCCAATCTTCTTTTAGTGTTGTCGTGTTCTGAAGATGTACGTAGTTCACAGGATCCACTGAAAGGATTATTTTTGCCCTTGCACGAGAACACCTCTTCGTATCTTCATCTTCACCAAGAACACACGACCACAAATCTTCAAGTTCTAAACAGCTTTGCATGGCAAATTTCCACGTTGTATAATTTTCACGACCAACTAATTTCTCTATAGAAAATACCTTCGACAAATTAGGTTGTGCCTGTGCCAAATTTTTGACTAGTGAAAGTTTCTTTTCACGATGACTTTGAGATTGTTTAGAGATCTCAAAAAATATCTATATCACGTCTAAACTATTATATTGGCGATCATCTGGGCCTATAACCTGATGTAATTTATATTTGGATTAAATAGATAAACGTGAATTTAAAGAAACAAAACTGTTTTATTCTATTTGTGAATAACTGTCAAAAATACACTTACAACTTACAACACATGTCATAGAGAGAGTGAACATAGGTGCATATCATATGTTGTATTTTATACATGTATACATAGATGTCGCAACGAACATGAATCGAGATCAAATCATAAATGATTATTTCAAATTCCAACAATAACGGAGTAGCTACACTATTATAATTATTTGATAATCCTTCAAAGATGTATTTTTTCAATTCTCGCTCCGAAATTAGTGTACCGAATTCTATTAATATTTTCACAATTTTTCATTTTTAATCTGGAAATATCTATCATTAAATCTATAGCTTTCTCTTCTATTGTTCCTTCGAATCTTTCTTTTATTGCGTCTGTTGGAGAGCATGACGCTTGACGCAATTTCAAATGTATGCCCTTCTCGCTGTCGCAAGTTCAAATCATTGCAGCCCCAGTTGCCCCAATATCTTCTGGAATGGTTCTCTAGCCAAAGGCTTCGTGAATAAATCGGCTAGCATCTTATTGGCTGGGCAATACAGCACATCTATTATCCCTTTTTCTCGTAAGTCACGAAGTTGATGATGGCATACGTCAATGTGCTTAGTCCGAGCCCCAGAACGGTTCGATTCAATCAATCGAATGCAACCTTGATTGTCTTCATACATTGTTGTTGGCCCAATAACCCGTACTTTCATATCCATTAGTAATTGTTTTAGCCACAGCAGCGCCTGACTGGCAAATGGCGCAGCAATGTATTTTCCTTCCGTAGACGACATGGCAGCCGACGTTTGCTTCCGGCTTGACCAAGCTACAACTCCCTCGCCAAGCAAGAAAACATAACCGCTTGTGAATTTTCTGTCCGTTTTGTCCCCAGCCCAGTCAGCGTCTACATAGCATTTGAGCTCTGTGCTTTTACTTGAAGACAAATAAAGTTTTTTATTAATTGTCAATGCAAGATAACGCACCACATGCTTCACAGCATTCCAATCCTGTTGTGTCGGCTTTTCTACTCGGCAGCAGAGTAAACTTACTGCAACTGTAATATCCGGCCTGGATACTGTAGCCAGGTATAACAGTGATCTTATAGCTTTTCTGTAAAGCGTATTATTTGCCAGCCCTACACTTTCAGTTGTTCCAGACAAGAAACTTGCCTCCATTGGAGTTGCTACTGGTTTTGGCTCTAAAAATCTAACTAATCTTTTCAGTTGATTCCGCAGATTGGCCAGCTACAAGTATATCATCTACGTACAGCAGAACGTATGTGATGCTTTCATTCTTTTTTTTCTTGAATATTGACATTGATCAGCTTTTCCCTGTTGAAAACCTAGTTCGGAGAGTGCCTCTGTAGCCTTTTTGTTCCAGGCACGTGCCGATTGTTTCAAACCGTAGAGGCTTTTTCCTTAATTTCAGTACTTAATTTACATCCAGTTTGAAATATTGTGTAAACGATCTAAATATTATTTATCGAAAATTTATGTAAATACTTATATTAAAGAATGTTAAATTCTTTATTCGATAAATATAAATTCATTATTATATCTTCTATAGATTTAGAGATAAAGAAATGCATAGAAAATAATTTGATGTAAAAATTCTCAAATCAAACTACTTCAAGGCTAGAAATTCAAATGTTTGTAATTGGCACATAAATGTCACTGTCAAAAATATTTGTATGCCGCTGTCAAAAATATTTGTACATTATTATGAAGATCATGAAAAAAAAAGTCAACAACGTAAAAGAATATACGTAAAAAAGAATATAAAAAGAATTTGCGAAAAAATGACGAATATAAAGAAAAAGAAAAGGAAAGTAGAAAAGAAAATTTTAGGATATTGAATATAAAGAAAATGTATGTATTGTACATAATTTCTATTAAAATATCCCATAGATTTTGCAAATATATGTGAGAATTATTTTGTAGTGAGACATGAATATATGTATTTGTATTTAAAAATATTTTTCGTTATATGCGTACAACCAGGTAAAATATCTGGCGAGAGGTAATGTGCTGGCCACATCAGATTTTTTTAAATTTTTGTAATCAAGGTACTTTCGGAAAACAAGAGTTATATTGAAAAGTCATACCTTGTTCGTATTAATTAATTTATGTATTAATTAATTGTCATAATTAAAAATTGTTGTACTTTTGATTGTATTTTTGTTTCATAATGGATGGTTATAGTACTGCTGAATATGCAGATATGATTTTTATTTATGGATTATGTAATGGTAATGCCCGTTATGCGTCCAGAGAATACCAAGACAGATATCCAAATAGACGCCAACCTTCCCATCGCCTATTTGCGCGCATTTTTCAGCGTCTACGTGAAACTGGATCAACATTATCTTATTTCATATTGTGTTAACCTATTCCATTTGGTTATGTTGTTCTGTGTTTAGAATATATTTATTTGTCTATTTAATAATTGTGTCATCGTATGTTTTGTTGTCCAAATCATATTCGTTAATATTAATAAATAAAATTAATTAATACAAATAAGGTATGACTTTTCAATATAACTCTTATTTTCCGAAAGTACCTTGATTACAAAAATTAAAAAATTTCGTGTTATTTATAGAACTTCAACCTTTTGTATTTTGGTAACTTGAAGGAATAAGACCTATGTTCATATGACATTTTTGGCTCAAAATGACCTCAGGAATAAGCTGTTAAAGTTTGTTACACTAGTCCTAAAACACGGCTGTTCTCTTTCCAGCAGGCTATGATATTTTGAAACAAATTTTGTTTGACATTTTAAAAGTTGTTTACAAGGTTAATTATAGTGACGGTTGTTCAATATAATTGAATGTTGTTTAAATACATATTTTTAAATAATTCTTTCCCCAAGAAATTATTGAATTTAGCAAAAAGCATTATTGAGCTGTAATTTTTTACACTTTCAAGCCTGGATTAAGTCATCAAGAATATTTTAAGAAAATCCATCGAGTGTTTGGTGACAAGCCGTGTTCCTGAGGTACCGTAAAGCGTGGCCGACTTTCCTTAAATGACAGTTTTGGAGCTCCTAGGCCAAAAACGGCAGTTTCCGAAAAGAATATTGGTCTTGTTCAGAACATGATTAAAGAGGACCGGCGTGTTACTGTCAGGAATATTCAAGCAACTTTAAAGATTGGTGTGAAAGCAATTGAAACCATTTTAGACCAACATTTGATGGTACGTAAGCTTTGTTCTCGTTGGATTCCTCACAATTTGACTCTAGTCAAAAAGACAGCTGTTTGAGATGGTGCAGATCTACACTAGATCGCTTTAACAATGGATCGTTTCATTTGGTGTACAACTTCATTATAGAGGTTACGAAACATAGGTATGATCTCGAAAAAAAGCAACAGCCCGCAGTTTGGGTCTTTGAGAATGAGTCGGCTCCAACAAAAGTTATTCGCGAAAAAATCCAAAACAAAAAGATGGTCGCCACATTTTTTGGAATTATTAGACATTATTGCCCTGTATCACTGGAGGATCGTCGTACTGTTAATGTTGAATGGTACACTACAGTTTTTTGCCTCAAGTTCTCTAAAATATTCGCGAAAAACGTCAACGAGGAAGGATTATCTTGCATCAAGACAACACTCGGCCGCACACTGCTGCTCGAAAGACTGATTATTTGAATGCCCAAAACATTGAAATAATGGTTCATTCGCCGTATAGTCCAAACCTGGCACCTAATGATTTATTTTTATTTCCACGTGTAAAAGATAAGTTACGGGGTTTACGTTTTACATCGGCCGAAAAAGCTGTTGACGTATTTAAAAATGAAATAAAGAAACAAACGCGGGAAGATTGGAGAAAATGCTTTGGACATTGGTTTTCACGGATGCAAAAATTTATTGATTGTGGAGGGGAATGCCTTGAAAAATTATAAATAAATGTATTTTTCAAGTAAATTGTAGGAAAGAGAACAGCCCTCGTAATATTGAAAATATTAAGTTTTTATATTATTATTTTGTTCATGTTGCTATACCTAATATATATTTTATTTATTATTTTTTCTCGATATTTTGAAGTAATAATGGTAATAGTTATTTACATTATACGTGCGGTAGGTGTTATTTTACGACGCGAGGTTTTATTTTGAAGCACGACGCGCAGCGGAGTGCTGCAATAAAACCGAGCGTTGTACAAATACCTATCGCACACATTACGTATTAAATTTTTTGGCCGAGATATCTACTAAAATATGTATTTTCTATAAATTATGCTTGTTAACTTTAAACCATTGTTGTCATCAAGCGAGCTGCTATCAAAACAATTTATTGTAGGCTCAGCATCAAGGCGCTTTGAAAACCAACGAAACGTCAAAATAATCAAAAAATTGTATTTCTTGTTATATTTGTAATCATATCTATCAAAAAGAAAAATGTCAATCTATAACATCTACTCCGCCAGAGTTACGTGAACAAGCAAAAAATGTTTCATCGGAATTACTCCCTGAAAAATCAAATGCCCGTTACAAGAGATATTATCAAGTTTTCATACGGTGATGTGACGAAAAAAAGTCAACAATTGAGAGGTTGGGTTGGGACAAGACCAAGAATTTGCACTTTGATTATTTTATTTATTAGGGATGTCTATTGTCTATGCTGCTATGCTGGAAGGAAATTAAGGTTAGGTAGATTAGTTCCTACATACGTAGTTCCTACAGACTACATGAATGCGGTAAAGTCATGGCATGTGTAAAATCGCAACTACCATGGACGCCAACGATGTGTGATTGTTATGTTTACACTTTAGGAGGCCAAAAAATAAATTACTGCATTTACATTTATTACTATATTTATAATAATAATTATCCATATTCATTTTGGCACCCACAAAAGTAAAGTTCTGCGCACGCCTATGACTGCAATCTTAAACCAGATGCAGTATATAAGGTTTTTTTCAGGTTGATGACATGCGTCTTCTGCTTATTTACTTTTAGTATAGCACAATAATATACAGGGTGTTAATACTAAGTCGTTACACCCGAAAATGTTAGTTAGAGCTCATTAAAACAAACAATTTTTCTTAGTTCCAATTTTTACCTCTCGCCAAGAGAGGTATTGGATTCATGCTAAAAATCGCATATCCAGATTTTAAGGTCCCTAGAATCCGATTATAACATTTTTACGATGATGTCCGAGTGTGTGTGGATGTGTGGATATTGGATCCACGATTTCTCAAATACTATAAAACTTAAGACATTTTTAACTACGGATTCCTCAATCTAACAATAATGGGAAGAGTTGATTAAGTTTTGATAACAATTGGACAACCGGAAGTAGTAGTTACAAGAAAAAAATCATCTATATATTATTTATCGAAAATTTATGTAAATATTTATATTAAAGAACGTTAAATTCTTTATTCGATAAATATAAATTCATTATTATATCTTCTATAGATTTAGAGATAAAGAAATGCATATAAAATAATTTGATGTAAAAAAATCTCAGATCAAACTACTTCAAGACTAGAAATTCAAATGTTTGTAATTGACACATAAATGTCACTGTCAAAAATAATTATATGCCATTGTCAAAAATATTTGTACACCATTATGAAGATTATGAAAAGAATATACGTAAAAAAGAATACAAAAGGAATTTGCGAAAAAATGATGAATAAAAAGAAAAGGAAAGTAGAAAAAGAAAATTTTAGGATATTGAATATAAAGAAAATGTATGTATTGTACATAATTTATATTAAAATATCTCATAGATTTTGCAAATATATGAGAATTATTTAGTAGTGAGACATGAATATTTATGTATTTGTATTTAAAAATATTTTTCGTTTTATGCGTACAACCAGGTAAAATATCTGGGGAGAGGTTATGTGCTGGCCACATCAGATTTTTACCTCTCGCTAAGAGAGGTATTGTATTCATGCTAAAAATCGCATATCCAGATTTTAGTGAATAAGCACGTTTTAAGGTCCCTAGAATCCGATTATAACATTTTTGCGATGATGTCCATATATGTGTGTGTGTGTGTGTGTGTGCGTGTGCGTGTGTGTGTGGATGTTGGATTCACGATTTCTCAAATAGTATAAGACTTAAGACATTTTTAACTACGGATTAACAATAATGGGAAGAGTTGATTAAGTTTTGGTAACAATTGGACAACCGGAAGTAGTAGTTACAAGAAAAAAATCATCTAAATATAATTTTTCGAAAATTTATGTAAATACTTATATTAAAGAACGTTAAATTCTTTATTCGATAAATATAAATTCATATATCTTATATCTTTTATAGATTTAGAGATAAAGAAATAATTGATGTAAAAAATCTCAGATCAAACTACTACAAGGCAAGAAATTCAAATGTTTGCAATTGACACATAAATGTCACTGTCAAAAATATTTGTATGCCACTGCCAAAAATATTATGAAGATTATGAAAATAAAAAAAAGTCAACAACGCAAAAGAATATACGTAAAAAAGAATATAAAAAGAATTTGCGAAAAAATGACGAATATAAAGAAAAAGAAAAGGAAAGTAGAAAAGAAAATTTCAGGATATTGAATATAAAGAAAATGTATGTATTGTACATAATTTATATTAAAATATCCCATAGATTTTGCAAATATATGTGAGAATTATTTTGTAGTGAGACATGAATATATGTATTTGTATTTAAAAATATTTTTTGTTTTATGCGTACAACCAGGTAAAATATCTGGCGAGAGGTTATGTGCTGGCCACTTCAGATTTTTTATTTGGTGCCCCGGTTCGTAGTTATTGGAGTTCTTTTGTTTTTCGCAAAATCGTTTAACTCCCTTATTTTAAGAATATTGAAAAAAAAATTCTTTCAAAATTACCTTTCGGCCCGTAAAACATTTGCATTTACAATTATTTTTTATTTTTTCAAATGACAAAATGGCAATCAATCAAAAATTTCAAAACAAGATTTTTTGATAACCACTCCATCGAAAGTAAAACATTTATAAAATCCTTAAACTGTCTACTACAACATTTGTCCTAAACATTTTTTTTTTCAATCTATCCAAAAAAAAGTCTTTATTCATTTACATCAATAGGCTACTTGCGTGGTAGTAAAAATCTGATATCTATCACTAAATACCTAAAGTAAAGTTGAAAACGTATGTAAAAATATAAATTTTATTTTAAAAAAATGCATATTTAAGAATGTAACCTATAGATAGCGAGCGAGTGCGAGTTTTAATTTGGTTTTGACATTAGTTCATTTTTCTGTCACTGTCTCTCTTCTTTATTATTTACAATTTGCGTGGTTTCTGTTACTTTTATTACGTATTTCGATTTGTTCAGCAGGATTTTGAAGGATTTTAACTTAGCTTATACTCGTACAAGATTAAAATGACAAACGAAAATATTAAGCTCCAAACTATTATTCAAACGTCAAACAGATGATCTGTCATGTTTAAATTAGCCGTTGCTATTGGACGTACCGATGTTATTGCTTTACGGCCATTCATTGGTTCGGCGTAATTCTACGTCATACATGGCGGTAATTTAAATATTAAAATTTCATTAATTTTTTTCTGGCCAATTAATTAAAATTTTACCAAAAGAAGAAATATGGGTGGCAAATTTTTATCGTCTCTTCAAAAATATTAAATAAAAAATTGGCACGCAAGTAGCCCATTAGAACGCAAGACCGCCAGCATGTTTCTGTCATTTTTACGTACAAATTATGCAAAATATGCAAGTGTTTAAATTTGAATAAAGACTTTTTTGGATATGTTAAAAAAATGTTTAGGACAAATGCTGTAGTAGATATGTAGTTTAAAGATTTCATAAATGTATTACTTTTATTACTTTTGAAAATCGATGGAATGGTTATCAAAAAATCTTGTTTTGAAATATTTGATCGATCGCCATTGTCATTTGAAAAAATAAAAAATAATTGTAAATGCAAATGTTTTAATGGGCCGAAAGGTAATTTTGAAAGAATTTTTTTTTTTCAATATTCTTTAAATAAGGGAGTTACTACGATTTTTCGAAAGACAAAAGAACTCCAAAAGTACGAACCGGGGGCCAAATCAAAAATTGGAATTAAGAAAAGTTGTTTAGGGTGTTGCGACTTAGTATTAACACCCTGTATATACATATATTTTGGTTATGTTATGTTATAGTTTATAGTTCATAATGTTCTTATTTGCTTATTTATTTTTTAAGTGAAAATTAACATACATTTGTAAATGGTAATGGTGGACTTTATCAGCCCGTAACCGCAAATAGCAAATGGAAAGGGTGAAGCGATAAATGGCGGCCAAAAATTAAACGAACTATAGCAGCAATTATCAATAATTTAAAATTCTCAAGGATACTCTAATTTATATGCAATAAGTATTTATTCAAAAGCCGTTGGCTTGGAAAACCCTATTCTGATAAAGCACATAATTTACAATAACTTCAATGTCCGAGTTTAACAACATTGAGTCTGTCTTTCAAGTTTGACAGGTGAGTTACGTAAAGTTAAATTTTGCCATAAGAGCCTGTAAAATTTTACTTTAGCTAGCTACTATTTTGGCTAAATTTCGCGGAGTTGAATCGTGGACTTTAGTATCAATTTCTGAAAAATAACTATTATCTGCAACAGACCGAAATATAGACATTTTACTGAACATTTTGTAATTCATACTTACATTAGTTTCTCTTGTGAAAAAGTCACAAACAAATTTAGTTATTATTAATCCAGTTATGATGTAGGGGAGTATATCTCCCAGTATTAAATTGGAAATAGAGTCGAAAGACAATGATTTTACCATAAATCTTCACTGCTTCACACTCGTCTGATTGTGACAAAATTTTCGTTTCAATATATTGTTATTTCTTATCATATTCGTGCTTTGTATTGATAACTTTATCTCAAACGAAAAAATGTGATTAACTTTAGATTTAGTCATCAAAAACCGCTACACTGGGAATCCGCCGGAAACCACTCACTCCGCTTTTTGAAAACTTAATATTTCTCGAAATATCACACAAACTTATGATTTTTTTAATGGGAACCTATGTTAAAAATAGTCTCGTCGTTTTCCTTATTTCATAAGCTTTTTAATGATATATAACAATTCTACATTCTTTTGTTTTAAACATGAATAAAAGATAAATTATTAATTTTTTGGGGTGAAAAAAATTTGAAAACGTTAAGAAACAAATGAAAAAATCAATTAAAAATCATCATTTGTTTATTTTGATTTTATAATTATTAATGTTGTTCTCAAATTTATTCTTAACTAGTAATTTTCGGGTTAGTTAAATTATTATTTATCGACGTTACAGTTGGCTTAGAAAAAAATGGTTTAATATGTTTTTGAAGTGAAGAAATTGAAAAAATTAGTAAAACTGAAACAAATAATATTAGAAATAAACAATTGATGATTTTTAATTTATTTTTTTCATTTGTTTCTTAATAATTTTCAAATTTTTCTCCCTAAAAAATTAATAATTTATCTTTAATTCATGTTTAAAATAAAAGAATGCAGACTTGTTATATATCATTGAAAAGCTTATAAAATAAGCAAAACGATGCAACTATTTTCAATATAGGTTCCCATTTAAAACATTATAAGTTTGTGTTATATCTCGAGAATTATTAAGTTTTCAAAACAATCTAATTACACCATTTTATTCTACCTAAAAAACAATTGAAAGTTTGTTAAAACAATTTTTCTCCTACTACTTCTTAACACTGAAGAAACTATTAGAGAACTACAAGATAGACAGAAACGTATTCAGAACATAATTTTGTATGGTGTCAAGGAATCTAAGCCCGAAAATTATGAAAAGTTAGTCGAAGATTTAATTAATTTTATCTCAAATTCGACTATTGATGTCAACACACTAAAAATAATTAGATTAGGCAAATCACCAAAAGAAAATTATTCTTGACCGATAAAAGTGATCCTCAATACTGCCAACGACTCCATCCAAATTCTTCAGCATACCTCCAAGTTGAAAAACTCTCATTTTAGAGACATTTTTATCACCAGCGATCGCACACCTATGCAACAAGAATATTATTATCAAATTCGCAAAGAACTAAATAGACGTAAAGAGAATGGTGAAAAAGATATCTCAATCAGATACGCTAATGGGATTCCTCAGATCCAGAAGTCAAAAAACTCTTAGCAACATGCAAACAAAATTCTACTCTTGATGTATACTATCAGAATGTACGCGGTTTAAACACCAAAATTGATGATTTTTTGTCCAGGCTACGTCATCAACTTTTCCAATAATCGCTATTACTGAATCCTGGCTAAGTGATAAAATTAATAATAATGAACTCTTTGATTTAAATTACAATGTTTTTAGAAAAGACAGAAATCTTGCGGTAACTGATAAAAGTACAGGTGGAGGTGTTTTATTGGCGATATCTAACAAACTTAGAGCATCTGAGATTGAAGTTAATTGTGAAAATTCTGAAATAGATATGTTAGGTGTTAAAATACGTTTGGATATATTTAATTTAATTGTTTTTGTTGTATATATTCCTCCAACGTCTAGTTTAGATAAATTTAATTTTTTTTTGGAATGTATTAATGATAGGTATATGTCTTAAATACACAGGTGACTATTTTTTAATTGTCGGTGACTTTAATATAACTCATTTCAGTGATATTTATAATGCCAATTCGTTAAACAGTGCCACTAATAATAACAACTACGTTAAAGAACTAATTTATTTCTTAAACATTACTGACTTTCAACAAATTAATCGAGTGTTAAATAAAAACAATCGGCTATTAGACCTTGTGATCTCTAATTTAAACTGTCAAGTCATCAAATGTGACGAACATTTTGTTCTGGAAGATACACATCATCCCTGTCTGCAAATCAACGTCCGCAACATTGAATTCAACTCTTTAAAACCAAATATCAACACATTAAATTATAACTTTAGTAAAGCAAATTTTGAATTAATGTATGAACTCTTAAATAATATTGTTTGGGAGTTTTCTAACTATATTTGTAGTTCAGATGGCGCTCTCAATTATTTTTATGAAAAGTTATATGCTGTCTTTGATGCTACTGTTCCTAAAACTATACATTTCCAAAACAAGTATCCTAAATGGTATACAAAACAAATAATTCTTGATATAAAAAGAAAACAACACTTTAAAAAAATGTATGTCAAATTTTGTTATGAATTCTACAAATCTAAATTTGAATATTATAGGAATCTTGTCAAAAATAATATTAAACTGGCTTATAGTCACTATATAAAATCATCTGAAAATGTTTTGAATGCAAATCCTAAAATGTTTTGGAATTTTATAAATAGTAAAAAACAATCGAATTCGATTCCAACAAGTATGAAGCACGATAATAGGGAAATATCTGATGCACAAGAAATAGTGCAAACCTTTGCTAACTATTTTAGCAGTGTATATGTCACAGACCCTGCAAATAATACCACTCAAAGTTCTGACTTACACTGTCTCAATACAAATTTTTTACATATTAAGAAAATATCTACTACTGAGGTTTCAAAAGCTATTACTAAACTATACTCCACTAAATCTGTTGGTTATGATAACGTACCTTGCTATATACTTAAAGGTTGCTCAGATAGCTTAGTTAGCCCTATATGCGATATCATAAATATATGCTTATCCACAAATACTTTTCCCCAATTATGGAAAATTAGCAAAGTTTTTCCTATACATAAAACTGGAAGCGGCAGTAAACAACTATTTTCGAACTATAGACCCATCACCCTAATCAGCAATTTGTCTAAAATCTTTGAAATTATTTTACATAATTCAATTTTTAACCAAGTAAGGAATTATATAACTCCAGTTCAACATGGTTTCATGCCAAAAAGATCTACCATAACCAATTTATGTAATTTTTTGCATTTCACTACTAAAGCAGTAGATAACCGTGGTGGGCAAGTTGATACTATTTATCTTGATTTTTCTAAAGCTTTCGACAGAGTACGGCATGATATCTTAATGGCAAAACTAAATACTCAATTTGGTTTTTCAAGCAATTTAACAGCTCTAATTCAATCTTATTTGCTTGAAAGGAAGCAATATGTTGACTGTTGTGGCTATAAGTCAAACATTGCCTCCAGTGGCGTAGCACAGGGTTCCATTTTAGGGCCCTTATTATTTATTCTTTTTATAAATGATATTGTAAATGAGGTCTGTGACTCTGAAAAATTATTGTACGCTGATGATTTCAAGATATTTAGAAGAATTAATTCGGTACATGATTGCATTGGTCTACAGACTGATCTAAACAATTTGTATCTTTGGTCTCTTACAAATGATTTGCATTTTAATTCAAAGAAATGTGTAATTATCAGTTACACAAAAAAGAGATCACCACATCATTTTAACTATCTGATCAACAACATTAGTTTGAATCGTGAAGTAACTGTCAAGGATCTCGGTGTCATATTTTCTTATAATCTGAGCTACAGACCCCATGTAGACGCACTTATATCTTCTGCAAATAGATCAGTTGGTTTTATATTCAGAAACTCCAAACATTTGAGAAACATATCCACTCTCAATAAACTGTTTGATGCTTTTGTAAGATCTAAAATAGAATATGGAATAATTATATGGTTCTCAAATGTGAAAAGCTTCATTGAAAAAATTGATGGAATACACTGTAAATTTTTGAGATGCTGTTATTATAAAATGCATGGTGAATTCACGTACATGAAATATAACGCACTTTTAAACTTTTTTAACACTATTGATTTCAGCGCACGTAAAATTCACTTTCAAGCACTATTTCTGTACAATTTAGTAAACTGCAATATTGATGACTTAAATTTGTTATCACAAATAGATATACATGTTCCTACAATGAATACTCGTCATACTGTAACCTTTACTTACAACTGTCCGAGAACTAATGTTTCTCTAGAGTCACCAATTGTTTCGATGTGTGCTAACTATAATTCTCTACTTCATTCTGATGAAAAAATTGACATTTTTGGAATGAAAATTGTAAGTTTCAAAAATGCAATAACTAATTGCATTAGGTAATTATTATTATATTATTAATTATAATTATATTATATATTTTTGGTATTAATTAATATATACTGCTTTTCTTTTATTTCTATTCTCAATGTTAATGTTTTGATTGTTATTGTTATTATATTTCTATATACATATATGTCCACACGGTCAATCACGAATATTTTTTTGTATAAATTAGTATTACTCTGTAATTGGGATCAGAAGATCCTGTTGAGTTAATAAAGATATTATTATTATATTATTATTATTATTATTATTATTATTATTATTATTATTATTATTATTATTATTATTATTATTATTATTATTATCATAATAAATAAGATATGAGATATTTTCGAAATGAACGAAAAACGAGTTTTTGTCTGTAGCTCAGAAACAAAAGGAGATCGAAATTGCATGTGGTGACTATTAAACTTTTCTCGAAAAGTTGACCCAGGAATGTGCAAACTGTTTTGCTTTATCTTTAATATTACCAGAGATACCTTAAAAAACATCGAAAATGAGAACCCCTGTACAATGACGATAGATAGGCCTAATGGTTTAGCTGTCATGTATATTATGAAAAAATACCTATTGATACAGAGGAAGTTTTAGATCGTTCAAGATTTTTCGGAATGACAATGACATAATTTAGACAGGAATATTTTCTGAAAATTCTTTCTCCTGTCATATTGACAAACTTTTTTATTGTATATCCATTTTCTTTGAAAAAAGCTTTATTGATTCTGTGATGCTTCCGTTGTATATAAACGGCCAGTGGCCGTTATGGACACCTTTTTACTTTTGTTTTTAGTATTGTTAAATGTATATTCGGCTGCGTATAGCTATCAATCCCCTATTAGCAGACCCTATTTATTTGCCAATTACTTACCACAGATCCAAATTAATAACTACTTATTTTTAAAAAATTACGGGAGCACTGCTAGCTTGAAAGTAAAGTTAGCAGTCCCCTGGGCTGTAATTCTATACATTCGAAAATATTAGTGTGTATGAATTAATTGCCATTTAATTGCCAGTTAATTATGGCATATTTAAATAAAACCAGGCAAAAAAAATAAAATATATGAATTACCACTACCATTAACATAAGAATTATATTTTCTGTATTCATCTGAATTTTAAATGCTGCATATCCAAACAAACTGTATTCTGCCATAATGTTTAGACAATAATCAACCAGTATAAACAATATTTGTTTTCCTACAACTCATTACAGTGTGTAAAGTGTCACTTTTCAAGCACTAGTAAAGTAAATAAGCGTTGCTAGGCAACATTAAAATTCGGTTAATTTAACTGTCAAGTATATAATTAGGTAGTAAATAATAATGAAAGTAATAAAATTTATTAAGAAATATGAATATACACTGTAAATGAAACAAATCTAATATTTTTTTTTAACATAGATTGAGTACTAATCTAATTTTTAAGAACATTAACATTTTTTTGACGTGTGTTCTAATCTAACCTAATTTTTAATATTAATATTAATTGTACAATTTGTACATTATAAAAGAAAAGACTAATCATCGTCTGTCGGAGATTCTTCCAAGTGTTGAAGTTACATTTTGTAGTGTTATGAGAAAGAGTACTAACAGTATTTGAAGCTGCTGGATGCCTGTACACTCAGTATTATGAGAAACGTCAATACCATTTCGATTGTAGGAAAAATGTTGTATGCAACACGTGTGTAAAATAGTATTTTTGTCTCGTGCTACAATTTCCGCATTCAGCTGCGCCTCATGCGTAAAACATCGCACTCGACCAAAAAAGTACTACTTTACACACTTGTTACATTAACAACTATTTAATTACCACTTAATAACCGATTAAAACAATATTATTTGAGAATGAATTATTATACCTTAATTTTCATCAAAAATTTAGCTTTGTAAATTAATTGCTTCAACCGAACCCAACATACTGCAATATATCTTAATGTTTAGACGATAATAAACCAGTATAAACCATATCTGTTTTAATTACCACTTACTAAATTTATATATTTTGAAATACATAATGGCGAGACAGGATTAAAAAAAATGTAATGCATATTTAAAAGAATAACATTAATTGTTAAGGAAAATAATGAGGTAGGTAATGGTATTTACAAACTGTACAATTAAATATTATGAGACTTTCCATTTTATATATAAAATATTTCGGGAATTATTTTATAAGTCTGTTTTCGCAAATTCGTGGTGATATTGAGATTATCGTACTCATACCATTGTTGTCCTCCAAGGCACATCGATGTGTAATGAACGATGTTGTTTATTTCACTTTGTCTTGTAGGTTAATTTGATTCTTTATAATTGATGGCAGCTAATAAAATAAAATTGCCATTTCGAAAACAACAATGTCACCTGTATGAAAATTATATTATGGAATTAATATTGTCATAATTAATTAGTTATTTAACTATCAAGTGTGTTAATGAGGGCGGTAATTGTTGAGATCATTAATAGTCAATTACTGACAAACGTGTAAGTTACTGCATTTTTCCGTTAACCGGATCTTACTGCATAGACAAAAAAAAAATAGGTTAGTAACTTTGTATATATAAATTTTGCCAATTGTTCAGCAATGGTGTGTGGTATCTTTGGTTACCCACTAAAATCGTTTATTAGTAAAAAAAAATCGTGCATTAATAGGGGGTCATTAAAGTCTAAAAATAATAAAATTACCCCTTAACCTTAAAATTAATTTTAATAAAAAATAAATACGTATTTCGAGAACTAAGATCATACCATCAGTAGTTAGTACCTACAACAGGGAAAGTTAAACAGAGTAGTCAAGATTACTCAACATACTACTACCATAAAGTAAGGTATATTTATTCATTCAATAATAATATTGTTTTAATCGGTTACTAAGTGGTAATTAAAACAACTATGGTTTATACTGGTTGATTAGCATCTAAACATTATGGTAGAATACAGTTTGTTTGTTTCTGCTGGGGTAATTAATTTACAAAGCTCTATATTAGATGAAAAATAATGGATATTGAATCATTCTCAAATAATATTGTTTCAATTGGTTAGTAAATGGTAATTAAAACAGATATGGTTTATTCTAGTTTATTACCGTCTAAACATACTGGTAGAATACAGTTTGTAGGGTTCTGCTAAAGCAATTAATTTACAAAGCTCAATTTTTGATGTAAAGTAAGGTATATGAATACATTCACAAATACTATTGTTTTAATCGGTTACTAACTGGTAATTGAAACAAATATTGTTTTTACTGGTTGATTATTGTCTATTCATTATGGCAGAATGTAGTTTGTTTGGTTACGCAGCATTTAAAATTCAGATAAATACAGAAAATATAATTCTTATGTTAATGGTAGTGGTAATTCATATATATTGTAACGTTTTTATTTATTTGGGTGAAGTGTAAATATTAGACAATTATTATTAATTAAAATAAAAGATTATTATAACGATAAATAGATATTAAATATAATTAAAAGATGATAAATATAACGAACACTACGATTAAACAAATATTAAACACTAATTAAGACTAAGAATATTATAAGACACTTAAACACTAAGATTATTTATTTAAACAATATATAGCTCACTTATTTATTTATACAACTATATTCATTTATGAAAAGATTGTTGATAGTCGACTGATGGGATATGAAGGTTGAAAAAAATATTCGGAACTGCAGTCAATTATTTTTTTATTTTCAACTACGCCGACGTTTCGATAGTACTACTATCTTCTTCAGGGCTAGTTGAAGTCATATATAAATATTGAAAAAATGGACATCACACAAAATATAATCAAATGTAAGAAATAAATATAACATTAGATTAATAAAATAATTATAATCAGTCACAATTTATAAAAAGTCTAGCTGGAGCTACGGTTTGAGGGTGATGAATTGTTGAATGCCCCATTTTTTCAATATTTATATATGACTTCAACTAGCCCTGAAGAAGATAGTAGTACTATCGAAACGTCGGCGTAGTTGAAAATAAAAAAATAATTGACTGCAGTTCCGAATATTTTTTTCAACCTTTATATTCATTTATGTTTACCACTTGTCGACTATCTGTTTATGTCACCAAGTGTTTAACACGCAACGCTTATTTATATCAGACTGTCCAATGCATTCGCTAACAGTGCTTATATATCCCGGCATTTGAATTGCAGAACATACTAGAGCACTATTCTAGATAAAAACTCAAACACAATAGGTTATATCAACCGCGTAATTAAGCAGGTTCGGACACGTGTGTTGCATCATCGCTAAAGACAGACACTCGCTCGTCCCTGCGACAGCGGCGGCGACAGCGACAGCGACGGGGACAGCGGCGGTGACGGCGGGCACTGCACATTACAATATATTAATTTTTTGCCTGGTTTTATTTAAATCTTCAGTAATTAATTGGCAATTAAATGGCAATTAATTCTTACACACTAATATTTTCGAATATATGCCATTACAGCCCAGGGGACTGCTAGCTTGAAAGTAAAGTTAGCAGTCCCATCCGGTATTATTTAAAAAATAAGTGACAATTAATTTGGCATTGTGGTAATTAATGGACCTTTTCAATTTAAAAAGATAGAAGATACGCGCAGTGGGGATCTGCGCATAATATGAGCAAATGAGATCTATGGCGTTTGTTTCTAATAAAATTAGACGTAAAATGTGAGAATATCTCAGAAAACTTTAAAAAATCTTATTGAAATAAGTTACAAAAGCTTTTATTGAAGTTAAAATGTCTAACGATGCAAATTTTCACTAATATATTTTAATTTTGACAGCCCAAATGGCAGTTGTTCGCGCCATTTTCTTCTATTTGCAGCGATAGAAAGGTCCAAGAGCTGGCAGTAAAATCAGGTGACTCATAAGTTACCAAAGTTTTGACACTCTGTGTATTTAATACTGACTGTTCTAAATGAAAAACCACTCGTCTGCCGGCCGCAACTGGTCGCCTTAAGTCGCTATATTTTTCAAAAAAAGGTTCAAAATCGACCTCCAAGAGTCTCATTAGTACCAGGTTAAAGTAAACGCCAAAGTGACTAGCATTATATATTGTACCTAGAATATATACGTCTGCCGCTTCACGCGGTCGCATTTTTGAAACAGACGGCGCTCAAAACTTGAAAAAAACACTGACAACTTGCTCATGAAATACCATCTTCATTTTTTGATAGAAAATTAAATTATTATGCATATAATAAAATTTTAAAAAGTTGAGGTCGACAGACAGTCGCGTTCAACGAGCAGACGGGCTTAAAGTTTTTAAAAATATAGTTGATATTTTGGTACTGACCTACCGCCTTATAAATACCAAATAGTTTATTTTACACAATAAATGTAAATATTATTGTTTTTTAAAATCACAAAGTCTGCCGTTCATGGGTGGTCGCATTATCAAAACAGAAGACGTTTGTTGCAAATGGTAGCGATGTTTACTAACACGTAGAATTCAGGCAGGTGTCTTAGGGAGAGGGAATATTGTACGGGTAAATACAGGCAGAATCTACAGTTCACAGTAGTGTATTCGGCTGTATAATAAACAACTGAAATTTAATTGTGATAAAAAAATAAAATAAAATTATAGAGGTATGTATGCTTTTCCATAAATATATATATAGATGTTACAAAAATAAATCAAAAATGAAGTGACGTAAAAGTTATTTGTATCACTAGTCCAGAAACTGAATATTTGCGAGAACGAGTTAATTTTGAGAGGCCGAGCTGAAAGCGAGGCCTGCAAATACGAGATCTCGCAAAACAGTTTCTGGGCGTGTGATACACAAGATTTTTTGTGCCGACATCTCCATACATTCTTCGTATATTTCTCAACATTTTATTCTATTTTACATAACCTAACAGAATGAACATATATTTTTATCAGTTTTGCATTGCAAGTTTAAATATAATTACTTACATTTGAGCTTAAAATACGTAATTATTTTATATTTATTGAAAATATATCATACAAACATTAGTTATATATATTTTATTTACTTTCGCATATTTTCAATGACAGATAGCGGAAACTCAATTGTATCACGCGAAGTTAGTTGTAGTTACAAAACAAACGAAACAAATTGGTCCTAAAATTGAAACTTATAATTAATCTATACGAGATGACAGCAATGACAGCATATTATTATTTTTATGACGAAATTTAGTTATTTAAATTACAATAATTAAATATTTAGCCCTAAAATTTGAAACATTTTGCTAATTCTTGTGTTGAAAATAATCTTAAATTGACATATCACCAGAACAGTAATGCCAACTCCTTTAGCTGGCCTAGGTCAGCAAGAGCGCATTTCTGGACGATTTTGAGTTCTGTAATACTAGTCAAAATGGACGGAGGTACGAAAAATAAACTTCCTATTATCTGGAATTCTCTAGTACATTGTATCAAATTAAAATTGGCATTGATCGTATGAAAATCAGTCGAAAATGTTTATATAAAACAAAGTACGAGTATGTAGATAGGATAGAAACAAAATTAACGGTGTTTGTATTATATATTACATTTTTTGATAAATATAAAATTTCGTCACTGCCTATATTATTTTGAAATAAGTACTGGATGTTTCCAAATTATTGAATTATTAATTATTTTCATAATATGTTATATTTCATATGTAAGATTCACTTTTCGACTGGGCGCCACTGGTTTAGAAGCGCTGGCTTAAGGCAAAAGCACTTGACATTCTTAAACACAATAACAACCCCCGACCCTTGCATGGTCAGGCTAGTTAGTCGTTGTGTGTTAGCAGTCCTATATGGATGTGTGTGAAACTGTGAAAGTGTCCATAAGAAAAGATTAGCTGCTTGCAGTAATTATAGGTGAGTGGTAGAACTCGCTGTCATTCTAATTATTATACAGGTATAGTTTGGTGTGGATCACCAAATGCTTGATTGATATGTTATACACTGCTGGTGTATTTGATATGCATGGTATATGTGAAGTATACATTTGTATTATTTGTTTGTGGCCGCAAACGTAGTAGTTTCCTAATTAATTATCCGAAGAGTTGTCTGGGACAACTCTGGGTCCATGGAGCTTTATGCTTCGAGGTGTGACGACACCAAAGGAGAGGCTGAGATCCACGAGAACGTCTGGGACGTTAAGGATAAACCTGGGGTTTATCATGATAGGTCTGGGACCTATAAACGTGTGATCGTAAGCTAAACTCTCATAACGGGTCTGGGACCCATTGACCTCTGGAAGGTCGAGTTCTGGGAACTCACATGTCTGGGACATGCAAATGAGGGGCTGAGACACACGATAACGTCTGGGACGTTAAGGATAAACCTGGGGTTTATCATGATAGGTCTGGGACCTACACTCGTGTGATCGTAAGCTAAACTCTCATTATGGGTCTGGGACCCATTGACCTCTGGGAGGTCAGAGCTCTGGGAGCTCAACATGTCTGGGACATGCGTGCGCTAGTGGCTCAGAAATGATTATTCACGAGAGCCGTATTCCAGCAATTCGTCAATGCACTGGGTGTATACTTTTGCGGATAGGGGTTCCGGAAACCACAAGGTGTTAGGCCGCATTTAATATGCGGGGCACCTACCCAAGTCTGGGACTTGGGAGCAACCTTATTCCTGCCCCCCCTCCTGTCTATCTTATTAGATGATAATGCACGCCTGTGATAATTGTTGTAAATTGGAATGACAATGTGTATTTTATCCCAGTTAGGGGAACGCGTCGTAGAGGGCCAGTCCGGCGCTGACGCGTGTAGAAGAGGACACCGATAACAGGTCAAAAAGGAATGTGAATTGTATATATTATATTATTGCATGTATTATCGCCCATATATTCTAGTTAAGTAATAAATGAAAAAGATTAATAAAAATTAGCAAAAACCATAGCTTTTATCTCAGAAAGTGGGATCTGAATCAGGATCACGTTGGGCATTGTTTAAACAAAATAAGACATATTTTGTTATTGAAAAATATACAATTCACAAAACTTTGACGTTATCGTTGTCTTCATATATGTTGTTTATCTTGCATCCCTTCTAGGAATGTATAATGTTTAAAACGGGTGATATGCACCTTTGTATAGATTATCGCAAATTGAATACTGTTACTGTTAAAGATAAATATCCGTTACCGCGAATAGATGATCAGTTTGATCGATTATGGGGATGTAAATATTTTGACTTTACTCCTAGTTATTATCAGATACCTATCGCGGAAGAATCAAAATTGAAAACAGCGTTTGTAATACCGGACGGACAATATGAATTTAATCGGCTGCTATTTGGTCTTACAAACACTCCCATTATTTTTCAGAGAATGATGGATAAGATTTTAGGCACATATAAAAATAATATAGCAATGGCGTATATCGTTGATATATTAATACCATCTAGGACTAGGACTATAGAGGAGGGAATCAGAAATTTGGAAATAATTTTGAAAATAATGCGAAAGGAAGGGTTAACATTAAAACTTAGTAAATGTGTATTCTTTGCAACCAAAATCAATTATTTAGGATTTGAAATTTGCCGTGTCGGTATACGGCCGGGTGCAGTAAAAATTAGGGCTGGAAAAGATTTCCCAGTACCTCAAAATGTACATAATATTAGACAGTTTATCGGATTAACAAATTATTTCCGACAATTTGTAAATAAATACGCCGAAGTAGCACAGCCACTTACAAAATTATTAAAGAAAACGGAAACGTGAAACTGGACGGAGCAGCAACAAAATGCCTTCGAGAAATTAAAACAAATTTAATTCAACGTCCGATTTTGGCTATTTATAACCGTCAGGGCGAAACAGAAGTACATACCGATGCGAGTAAATTGGGGATAGCAGGTATATTACTCCAAAGGCAGGACAATGGTAGTTTACAGCCTGTCGTATACTATAGTCGGCAAACAAACGGTTGTGAAACAAAATTTCATTCTTATGAACTGGAAACATTGGCAGTAGTTGAAAGCTTAAAGAAATTCCGAGTATATTTAATTGGTATAAATTTCAAGGTGGTAACTGACTGTAATGCCTTAAAAACTGCGTGTTCGAAACAGGATTTATTGCCGCGAATTGCACGCTGGTGGTTAGATCTCTAAGAATTTACATTTACCGTTGAATACCGACCTGGTGCGCAAATGAGTCATGTAGATGCTTTGAGCCGTAATCCGGAAACTACAGAGCAACCGGCGGAAGAAGTGCAATTTTTTTAAAAATAGAAACCGCTGATTGTTTGTTATCGACCAATGAAAAGGTTCGCGAAATTCATGATATACTTTCGAGGACTCCTGAAACTGAATACGAGAAAAGTATTTATAAAAATTATGCTCTACGTGAGGGGCGAGTATATAGAATAACAACGTGAGGTATTCAGTGGGTGGTACCAAAAGGGTTACGTGTACAAATTGTCCGCAGTGCACATGATGAAATAGGGCACTTTTCCGTAGAGAAAACATTAAAGAAATTATGTGAAACATACTGGTTTCCAAAGATGATGACGTACGTGCAAAAATACATCTCGTGCTGTATTTCATGTATTTATAATAAAATACCGGCGGGTAAGAAAGAAGGATATTTAAATCCAATGGAGAAAATTCCAGTACCTTTTCATACTTTACATATAGATTATTTAGGCCCATCCCCAAAATCACTTAAAGGTTACACGCATTTAATCGTTGTTGTAGATGCTTTCACAAAATTTGTCAAAGCGGTAAAATCTGTCAAAAGTCAAAATGTTATCAAATAGTTAAATAAATTATTTTAAACATATGGCGTACCTATAAGAATAATATCAGATAGAAGTACGGCTTTCACATCAAAATCATTTTTAAAATATTGCCAAGACACGGGGGTAAAACATGTTAAAAATGCTGTGGCTACACCACGAAGTAACGGTTAAGTTGAGCGATTTAATAGAACTCTTTTATCGGCGTTGTCGACTAGTTGCGAAGGTGCTGATAAATGGCAAGATCATATATAGCAAAAGTACAATTCCATATGAATAATATGTACAATAAAAATACAGGTAAAACACTAAGTGAATTATTTTTCGGGTATAAACCGCGTCCATTAATAAATTCATTATTAACTGCGGAAGTACAAGTAGAGCAATCATATTCACGTGATATGAACGTAGAGCGAGAAGAAGTAGCCGAAAAATTATTATTAGTGTTGCAAAAGAAAGATCTGATAAAAAAACGCAAGCCAGCTAGAAAATATAAGGAAAATGATTTGGTAGTATTCGAGAAACAAATTATAAGCGATAGTAAAAAAAAAATTACAACTACCCTATGCGGGTCCTGTTATAGTAAAGAAAGTATTACTGAATGACATACATAATTTGCGACCTCCCTAGATCAGACAGAAGCCGCCGGGCTAAATACGAAAATACAGTGACCGTCAACAAGTTAAAGCCGTGGACCTCTCCAGGAGGTATGTCTTCGGACTCGTCGTGTGAAAGCGGTGAAAGTGATGAAGACTTAGGGTTGGAATCAGAACACAGTTCAAATACTGATAATTAAATTATTTATAAATTTTAAACGCCTCCTCGAGGACGAGGAGATAGTCAGGATAGGCCGACTGTAAGATTCACTTTTCGACTGGGCGCCACTGGTTTAGAAGCGCTGGCTTAAGGCAAAAGCACTTGACATTTTTAAACACAATAACAACCCCCGACCCTTGCATGGTCAGGCTAGTTAGTCGTTGTGTGTTAGCAGTCCTATATGGATGTGTGTGAAACTGTGAAAGTGTCCATAAGAAAAGATTAGCTGCTTGCAGTAATTATAGGTGAGTGGTAGAACTCGCTGTCATTCTAATTATTATACAGGTATAGTTTGGTGTGGATCACCAAATGCTTGATTGATATGTTATACACTGCTGGTGTATTTGATATGCATGGTATATGTGAAGTATACATTTGTATTATTTGTTTGTGGCCGCAAACGTAGTAGTTTCCTAATTAATTATCCGAAGAGTTGTCTGGGACAACTCTGGGTCCATGGAGCTTTATGCTTCGAGGTGTGACGACACCAAAGGAGAGGCTGAGATCCACGAGAACGTCTGGGACGTTAAGGATAAACCTGGGGTTTATCATGATAGGTCTGGGACCTATAAACGTGTGATCGTAAGCTAAACTCTCATAACGGGTCTGGGACCCATTGACCTCTGGGAGGTCGAGTTCTGGGAACTCACATGTCTGGGACATGCAAATGAGGGGCTGAGACACACGATAACGTCTGGGACGTTAAGGATAAACCTGGGGTTTATCATGATAGGTCTGGGACCTACACTCGTGTGATCGTAAGCTAAACTCTCATTATGGGTCTGGGACCCATTGACCTCTGGGAGGTCAGAGCTCTGGGAGCTCAACATGTCTGGGACATGCGTGCGCTAGTGGCTCAGAAATGATTATTCACGAGAGCCGTATTCCAGCAATTCGTCAATGCACTGGGTGTATACTTTTGCGGATAGGGGTTCCGGAAACCACAAGGTGTTAGGCCGCATTTAATATGCGGGGCACCTACCCAAGTCTGGGACTTGGGAGCAACCTTATTTCTGCCCCCCCTCCTGTCTATCTTATTAGATGATAATGCACGCCTGTGATAATTGTTGTAAATTGGAATGACAATGTGTATTTTATCCCAGTTAGGGGAACGCGTCGTAGAGGGCCAGTCCGTCGCTGACGCGTGTAGAAGAGGACACCGATAACAGGTCAAAAAGGAATGTGAATTGTATATATTATATTATTGCATGTATTATCGCCCATATATTCTAGTTAAGTAATAAATGAAAAAGATTAATAAAAATTAGCAAAAACCATAGCTTTTACATATAAAAACATATTTTTCTTATATTTAAGATTATGGATGTAAACATGCCTAGTACTTCGTCTGGAATTACAAGAAACTGTTGTATTCATTTAGGAAATATAAATGTAATGGAAGATACAAAAAAATTCTCCGCAGAAACTTTTAAGAAATGTCAGATAGCTTTTACATGTAGAAAAAAATATAATTTTAAATATACTGATATACAATTTCCACTGCAACACGACTTTTCCCATTTAGGATACCACTCCAGTTGTTATAAAAAATTTACTGCAATTAAAAAAGATAAAATGGAGACTGTAACCAACAATGATATACAAACGTATCTTTTTCCTGAACCTTTGGTCACAAATGAAAATCAACCTACGGATGAATATAAAAGTCATAGCAAATATGCGGAAAGACCTACTAGACTGAAAACGACATTTTTGAAAAATCCTAGCACCGGTGTTTTAAAAAAATCATGTATCTTTTGCAATAAAGTATTTATATACAAAAATAAAAAACGGATTCCACTTAGCGCTTGTCAGACAAAAATTTTTGAAGATAAGATAAAACAATATGCAATTGTGTTGAACGATCAAAAACTACTTTCAAAAATTAGAGACGTAGATTTTATTGCCAAAGAAGTACACTATCATAGATTATGCCGTACAAATTATACCATGAAATTTAAAAAACAAACAGGTGTAGTAAAGGAACATGGAGACTGGTACTCTAAAAGAATGTATCATAGAATCGCACTTGCTAAGTTACAAGATTTTATTACAATTCATATCATAGAAAACGAAGATGCTTACTTTTTGACAAGTATTCACAATATTTACCATCAATATTTTTTTGAATCTGTCACCTCCGGAGATACAAATAAAAATATTAACTTTTCCAATTTCCATTTACTGCGGAAATTAATGCAGTTATTTAAAGATCAAATTCAATTTAGTAAATATAGAGGGAAGACTATTATTCATTCAAAAAAATTGGAATATAGAAATGCAGTACATATTTGTATGAGTAAAGCCAGAAACTTAGACACAGATATTCAAAACGTGGCGTTTAATTTGCGTAAAGAGATACTGAACATCAAAAAAACCCCTTTGCCTAGTCAAATAATGTTAAAAGACATATATAAAGGAGAATGCAGTATACCATCAACAGCACACAAGTTTTTTAAAAATTTGATATGTGGTCCATTTGATAGGGGCCTTGAAGAAAGTAAAAGGGTTCGACTTGAATCACTTATTCAAGATGCCATATATTCGGTAACAAATGGACGTGTTAAGACTTCAAAACACATGCAGCTTGGTATGGTAATGAAAAGCATTACAGGAAGTCGAAAAGTTATCAATATATTAAACAGACTGGGACATAGCATAAGCTATTCGTTAACTGAAGAATTGGAAACCGAGTTAACATACTCGTCCTTTGAAGGCAATTTTATCACCCCGTATGGCATTGAACAAAAACCAGGTTTATCTACAGCGCTTGCCTTTGATAATTTTGATCGATTTGTAGAAACTTTAAGCGGAAAAGATACGTTACATGATACTGTCGGTATAGTCTATCAAAATAGGAGTAATGCAGATGATATTTCCCAAAGTGCAAATGATTCTTCTACATCTACACTTGCTACTACCTCTCAAAGAAAACGCAGGAGAATGTTTGATATTTTTGATACCGAAATTGAACCATATTACAAAAAACCAAAATTGAACGAAATTATTCAATTACCTGTCTCATTATCTATGAATCTAAATATATACGAACAGATTCGACAACTAGATAACTTATGGGTCATCTCACTTGCATTATTAGATACAGAAATACCTATGTGGGTAGGCTGGAATAATCTAAAAAGTGACGATGCTTTGCCTGTACAAAATATTTGCTATTTACCACCTATAAACGAATCCCCTACTAGCCTATCAGTTGTGGCACACACTTTAAATATAGCGCAAAATGTAGCCACTCAATGTAACCAGACTTACATTTCAGTTACGTACGATCTGGCTATTGCAAAACTCGCTATGCAAATTCAAAATGAGGAGTTTCCCAAATATAGCAACGTATTTATTCAGCTAGGAGCTTTTCATGTGCAGATGTCATTTTTTAAAGCTGTTGGAAAGTACATTGAAGAATCTGGTGGACCTTACATTCTTACTGAATCTGGAGTATTAGCTTCTGGTTCATTAAAGGGTTTCCTTACCGGCACACATTATAACCGGTGTAAAAGGATACATCCTATGTTTGCTGCAGCTTTTCAAATATTACACTTTCGAGCATACCTTGAAACACACAATATATGTGTCGATGACATAATAATTGAACTTAAAATTATACAAGAGCAAAAAATAAGTGAAAAAGTCTCGTCTACTCTTAAAAATATTTTAGACGGGTATGATATATATTATAAAGAGACAGAAGCAGGGGTACATGGAAAAACAGCAAAATATTGGATTACTTACATAAATTTTATAAAATTGTTTCAAGCATTTTCGAGAAGTATACGAACTGGGGATTTTGAATTATACATTTTTAGTCTACCCAAAATAGCCGCACTTATGTTTTCTATGAATCATCATAACTACGCTAGATGGATTATAAGATTCTTAAATAATCTAGTAAATGTGGAAAATACACATCCCGGATTGAAAGAAACGCTAATGAATGGCGGAATTTCCATCAGACGAACAGAAAAACTATTTTCTGGCTCTCCAATAGATCTTACTTTAGAACAAACTATTAATGCAGATGCTGCAAATAAATTAACAGGTAATATTATTAATATATGATATGTTTTACTACTAAATTACTTTTATCCGTAGGTATAAGCTCCTTTACGAATTCAATATCTGCTAGAAGGCGATGGGCAGCAAGTCATTCGTTACGGACATCTTTAGTGACTCATTTACTAGAAGAATTAAAATTAAACTCCGGCGAAGATATAACTAATGACCTTCGCAGTCATAAAATGAAGAAAGATAATTTTTTGTTAAAGGAAATTGTAAGCCAAATTTACAGTACTATGAATCCATTTTCATCTGAAATGGCGGACAAAAATAAACTTATTAATCTTTCCACTGGGAAAAGCGCTAGTGAATTTACTGAAAATTTTCTTTTAAATATTATTAACAAAGGGGAATCCTTAAGGGACGCTTTTATCACAGAATGTAAAAACGACGCCAGCAGATTTGAAAAACCAATTTCAAGTCAAGTGTTACATACATTCGCATCAGAAAACAAATTAAAAATTAAAAAAAGAGATGGAAACATAGCGGAAGTAAAAGTAGAAAGGAATTTAATGGGAAGACTTTTAGTGTTAGCTGTAGAACATAAAATAGATATATTCAATGTACTGACATTTCCACTGACTACAGTTCGGTTATCATTAAGCCATATTGATGGAAGTATGAACAAAACAGATAAGTCAAAATTATTTAAATTATTAGAAAAGCGGGTGCCTCCTTCCCCTGCTCCAGACAAAATAGATTGTACTATTTTTGATGGATTCTTTTTGTTGCGTCCCTCCGGTGAGAAGGACTAAATAATAAGGACCTAATGGCTCGAAGGACCAAATGTTCAAACCCTAAACCAGCGAATCCGGTCTAGAAGAACCAAAATGTTTTGATCCTGCTCGCAAGCCCAAATGCGATGTCTCTAGATCAGCGAATCCGGTCTAGAAGCACCAACAATGTGTTTGATGTTAAATTCAATGAATAAAACAAAACTATATGTAAACCAAAATAATTACAACCTTCGATAGCTGGTTCACATCACTGGACTTGGCCAATAAACGGGATAATATTAATTTGTGAAATGTACTAATTAAAACGAACGAAGGACCAGATAGTTTTACGAACTAACAAACGTGCTAAATATAATTGCAACAAAATAACAAACAACTGAAATCCAATTCTGAGAGATATGTGATAGCGTATTGAATACAAGTGACATAAACAATAATAAACCAAAGATAGAACAAATACGATATTTGTTGAAATTAACTAAATCATTTAATAAGTGTATGAACAAACAAATGTAGTTAAACAATATTAAGAACTCTAAATGAACTTAATAACCACCAACTAGAATGCAAACTTGTTGCATTGAATGTACCTAGTCGACAATAACAGCAGATGCGCTGTGGATGACGTCACTCGAAGGTGAACGCGTGTAAACAGGTTTACAAAGAAATAATAATGAATTCACCCAAGGAAATATGAATCAAATCCCTAACAACACGAATTCCCGTGAGAAATCAAATTGTACAGTTCGATTTTACAATTGATTCCTGAGATGTGTCTATTAGCTGCATAAATTGGCGCCGGAAAGTATTCGCGGACTATAAAGTACCAAATTAAATGAAAACCGAACGATACTCCTTGAATTAGTCGTGTTAGGCTAATCAAGCTACGCGTACGATAATTAAACAACCAATTACTTTACTGACCATATGAAAATCAGAAAGTTTTATGCAAAATGGTGGACAACCACTCTCGCGGACGACGACGCGATACGTGTTTACCGTTTGCAAGCCAGAGACACTCTGAGTCGGTCGATGTCGGTCAATGCTGTAGCAGCTGCACTTGGCATGGGGTTGCGCGCGCACTCGCGTGAAGCCAGATGCAATAATATTAATATTAATAATTAGTTTAAGATACTACAGCTATTTCAAACAATTCTAAAATTAAACTTAAACACGTAAAAACATATAACTAATTTTTCCAAGTAACAGAAACAGTTATTTCCATTTATTTATTGACTTATTTAAATAGAGTCAGGGCGGGTTAACCGTTCTATTCCCAAGTGCAGCGGGTTGCTACCTCAAGGAGTTGATATTTTCCAATTTCTCTCATTTAAAACATATTAGTTTTAAACATACCGGCCACCTTAGGGTCTCCCTAAAGACAAACTTAGGCTGTTGGCAATCTCTGTCTGAGCAGAGTTGGTTTGATCTCCGTCAAGTTGAACCAATTCACTTTGTGGCCAACACGAGTAAGGTTGTTGTAACCACTCTGGTCCATTTATCCAGAGAGTACATGTCTTGAAACTTAGAGGACTGAGACCTCTAGAACCTACGTCGGCCGCATTGTGTTCCGACGTTACATGACGCCAGTGTTCACTCGGAAAATTTGTTTGTATTTGAGCGACTCGATTACCCACAAATGTTTTCAGAGTGTGTGGTTCCTTGCGCAACCAGGCAAGAACTATCATAGAGTCCGAGAAGCAATGTACAGCCTCCGGTTGTTTTGGAATATTTTCGAGAATATTCTCGAGAAGTTTGGCGAGAAGATGCGCCGCACATAATTCTAAACGAGGTATAGTAATTTTTTTCAAAGGCGCTACACGCGTCTTTGCACAGAGCAATTGAACCACTGGTTTATCGTTTGGATAACTTCTAACATAGACAACGGCACAGTAGCCTCGCTCGGAGGCATCCGCAAATCCGATAAGATCGAATTTAGAACTCAAACAAGCTAACCTTGGTATCGAATAGTTGGATATACAATCGATCTCGTTCAGAAACAAGTTCCACTCCGAGACAATATGAGCGGGAGGTTCTTCATCCCATTCTACCTTTGATTTCCAAAGCTCTTGCATGATGAGTTTAAGAAACATCACCAATGGGGACATAATGCCTAATGGATCACAGATCCTTGCAATGCAGGACAAAATGTTTCTTTTTGTGCATAAATCGTCGGGTTTTGAGACCGTATACTCGTAGCAGTCGGACTTGCAAACCCATTTGACACCTAGCAATTTTACTGACTCGTCGTCAGTGAAGTGGACATCTTTCACTGCGCGTGCATTGTCTGGTAGTTCATCCAGTATTGTTTGAGAATTACTGGCCCATTTTCGGAGGGTAAATCCTCCCTTTTCGAATATATCCGTGAGTTCACGGCGCAGTGTCAGTGCTGACTGAATGTCTTCAGCTCCAGTCACAACATCGTCCATATAGACATCATTTTGCAGGACTTTAGCTGCTAAGGGATATTGATTCCCTTCGTCTTGAGCCAACTGCTCAACTGTACGCAACGCTAAGAACGGCGAACAATTCAAACCAAAGCAGATAGTGTTGAATTGGTACACAATAGGATGTGTGGCATCCGCTGGTTTCCAAATGAACCTTAGAAATCGTTGATGCTCGCGTACAACTCTAATTTGTAGGAACATCTGTTTTAAATCCCCCGTAATTAAAATAGGATAAAATCTATTTCGCAAATGAAGAGTGAAGATACTCTTCTGTAGTACCGGACCAGGATACAAGTAATCATTGATCGACTTTCCATTAGACGATGGCTTTGAAGCATTAAACACAATGCGTACCGGTGTCGTCGCACTATCAGGTTTAACCACTGCATGGTGTGGAATATAGTACGAATCCTGATCATTCAAATTGGGTTGCACATCAAGTCTCGTGACGTAACCCTTTTGCAAATATTCTTCGAATATTGCATCATAAGCCTTGAGTAACTCTGGGCTTTTACTCAAGCGAGTCAGCTGTGCGTGACAAATGGACAAAGCTTTCTTATATGAATTTCCTAGTACTGGTGGGTACTGTTTAAAAGGTAAGGAAACCGTGTATTTTCCCTCGGAGTCTCTTTGGGTAGTATTGACAAAATGGTCCTCTACCATTTTATCCTCCGGTTTAGTGACAACCGATGGAGTTGGAACGTTTTCCAATTCCCAAAATTTTGACAATAGTTCGTGAGTATCTTCTTGTGTGTATGTATGATACGACACCACAGCATTGCTTGTTTGCTTGCTGGTATATTCTCCCATAACCACCCAACCAAAGATTGTTTTGATGGCGGTGAGTGTGCCATCGACTCCTTTCTTAACTCCGTTACGAATGACCTGACCCCAAATGTCAGCTCCTAACAGCATGTCTATTCATTGAGATTTATAGCATTCGGGATCCGAAAGTTGGATATTCCCAAATTGTTTAAAGGTATCCCGAGATATTGGGTAATCTGGGATTCTGCCTGTAATGTTGTCGATTACAATGCAACTCAAATCGAGAACTGGAGTTTCTCTACGACATGGTTTGATTTTGGTATGTATAATACCACTAGTGTCCTTGACGTGGGTGTCACTGATTGACATAATCTTTGTTTGACACGCTTCAATAGACAGATTCAAATTGTGGACACAACGACTTGTGATGTAGGATTTCTGCGATCCTGTATCCAATAAGGCACGTACAACATGTACCTTTCCTGCACTGTCAAATATATGCAGTTTTGCAGTGGGTAGTAATACCGAAGTATGTTTTCTGTGTTGACTTAGTGAATAAGTCCTAGCAGACATTGACGTAGTAGTTTCAGAATTACTACTACTGGCTTGAGAGTTTGCATCACTCTTGGCTGATGACGGACGATTGGTTTGCTCAGATTTTTTATCACGCTTGGGTGATAACGACTTGTTCGACCTTTCACCAAAATGCAGCAGCGTATGGTGAGTTTTGTTACACGTTCTGCATGTGGCTGTACTAGGACAGTTCGGGCGTATGTGTCCCCTTCTAAGACAGTTGATGCACAACTTGTGTTTAATTGCAGCATCAAGTCTTCCTTTAGGTTTAAGAGCTTTAAACCCTTCACACTGACTGATATAGTGCGATTTTCTGCAATACGGACAATTCGTATTAGTTGCCAATGTCATCGCTCGGGATGCTGGCTTGTGCCTTTTGAATTGTTTGATTGGCTCGTGAGTTTTGACAGGTTTGTCTGGTTCAACCTCTAAGCTTGAAACTTGCTTAGTCAAGAACGCAATTAACTCTACATGAGTGGGCTTGGAGTCAGAATCCAATGTTAGTTCCCACTGTCGTCTAGTAGACGAATCTAGCTTACGACAAATCATGTTTTCCAAAATGACCCCACATGAGTCAACATCAACCTCTAAGTTTTTCAGAGCAGCGATGTTTTCGCGTGCTGTGTTCAACAATGATTTTAGTGCAGGAGCGTCTGCCTGCTTGACCTTTTGCACATCTTGGAGTGCATTCAGATGTACCGACCTCAACAACCTAGGACGATAATATTCATCTGTGATGGCGTTCCATGCAATATCAAAACTATCAGCTTTGACGGGGATATTTGTAATAAGCCTAGCGGCTTCCCCTTTTAAAGATAACTTGAGATATTGAAGTCGTTCAATATCTGACAAACTGTCCCGATTTATCACCAACTGTGTGAATAAATCGTAAAAATTCATAAAAGTTGTTTTCTCCCCATCGAATGTTGGGAGATTCAATTTAGGCAAGCTGGGTTGCATATATCGCAAAGATTGTGCTGATTGAATCGAATGTGATTCTGATTTAGCTCTGTCGGACCCTGCCTGTGATCCGGTGTCTCCATTGAACATAAGTTTGTAATTGACACGTATGTCGCAAATGAGTTCGTTTATTTCATTAAACAACTTCTTAACTCAGGAAATTTCTGCCAATATATCCTCGTCGGGATTTTTGGTTTGTTTTAACTTTGAAGAATATTCACAATAAGTACGATTGAATTCTTGTTCCCAAGCTGCGAGAGACGGAAAAGTTACTTCAAATTTCACTTTACTTTTTTCATCAGTCTCTGAAGAATAGACGACGAATATGTTCTGTCACAACCTCTAATTGTTCGAGTAGTAGTTTAGCCATTTGACAGTATGTTATTAAATGCAATTACTAATACCAAAGTAACTAGAAACAATTATCTCCGAATACCGCCAAATCCGGATCGACGAAGCGATCAAATGTAACTAGAAACAATAATTATCTCCGAATACCGCCAAATCCGGCTCGAAGGACCAAATGTTGCGTCCCTCCGGTGCGAAGGACTAAATAATAAGGACCTAATGGCTCGAAGGACCAAATGTTCAAACCCTAAACCAGCGAATCCGGTCTAGAAGAACCAAAATGTTTTGATCCTGCTCGCAAGCCCAAATGCGATGTCTCTAGATCAGCGAATCCGGTCTAGAAGCACCAACAATGTGTTTGATGTTAAATTCAATGAATAAAACAAAACTATATGTAAACCAAAATAATTACAACCTTCGATAGCTGATTCACATCACTGGACTTGGCCAATAAACGGGATAATATTAATTTGTGAAATGTACTAATTAAAACGAACGAAGGACCAGATAGTTTTACGAACTAACAAACGTGCTAAATATAATTGCAACAAAATAACAAACAACTGAAATCCAATTCTGAGAGATATGTGATAGCGTATTGAATACAAGTGACATAAACAATAATAAACCAAAGATAGAACAAATACGATATTTGTTGAAATTAACTAAATCATTTAATAAGTGTATGAACAAACAAATGTAGTTAAACAATATTAAGAACTCTAAATGAACTTAATAACCACCAACTAGAATGCAAACTTGTTGCATTGAATGTACCTAGTCGACAATAACAGCAGATGCGCTGTGGATGACGTCACTCGAAGGTGAACGCGTGTAAACAGGTTTACAAAGAAATAATAATGAATTCACCTAAGGAAATATGAATCAAATCCCTAACAACACGAATTCCCGTGAGAAATCAAATTGTACAGTTCGATTTTACAATTGATTCCTGAGATGTGTCTATTAGCTGCATAAATTGGCGCCGGAAAGTATTCGCGGACTATAAAGTACCAAATTAAATGAAAACCGAACGATACTCCTTGAATTAGTCGTGTTAGGCTAATCAAGCTACGCGTACGATAATTAAACAACCAATTACTTTACTGACCATATGAAAATCAGAAAGTTTTATGCAAAATGGTGGACAACCACTCTCGCGGACGACGACGCGATACGTGTTTACCGTTTGCAAGCCAGAGACACTCTGAGTCGGTCGATGTCGGTCAATGCTGTAGCAGCTGCACTTGGCGTGGGGTTGCGCGCGCACTCGCGTGAAGCCAGATGCAATAATATTAATATTAATAATTAGTTTAAGATACTACAGCTATTTCAAACAATTCTAAAATTAAACTTAAACACGTAAAAACATATAACTAATTTTTCCAAGTAACAGAAACAGTTATTTCCATTTATTTATTGACTTATTTAAATAGAGTCAGGGCGGGTTAACCGTTCTATTCCCAAGTGCAGCGGGTTGCTACCTCAAGGAGTTGATATTTTCCAATTTCTCTCATTTAAAACATATTAGTTTTAAACACTTTTTTTGCATCTTCTGGGTGACATCCCCCCAACTTTTGGCAAGTTAGCTCTTCATATTCTCAGAAAATTATGTAAAAGCAGAAGTAAAAGAATTGACTTGATATTTGATAAATTTGTAACTCCATCGATAAAAGACGCGGAAAGAGATAGACGTGCAGGAATAACAGATAGAAGTAATGTTTTTAGAATTGTTGGAGAAGATCAAAAAAGGCCAAATGACTTTTTAAAGGCACTAAGAAATGATTCTTTCAAAACAGAGATTGTGCAGTTTTTAGTGAACTATTGGAAAACTGATAAGATTGTAGGAATTTTAGAAGATAAAGTTCTCCGAGTAAATTGTCAAAATACTTGTTATGTCTATTATGAGCACGAAGGACATGTAAAACACGAAGTTGATGAATTGCTCTGTTGTAACCATAGTGAAGCTGATACTCGAATTGTATATCATATATCCCGTTTGCCTGAAAATACAAATGTTGTCGTACGAGCCTCTGATTCCGATATTATAATAATAACACTGGGAAATATGCACCGTTTAGTAAATAAAGTGTCATTGTGGATAGAAACTGGCCTTAAATCCAAGAATACTCTACGATATGTAAGTGTCAATGACATATATAAAAGTTTAGGGGAAAATTTGTCAAGGGCTTTACCAGCTTTCCACGCTTTAACAGGAAGCGATTATACTGCATCATTTGCAAGGAAAGGGAAAACAAAACCTCTGGGGATAATTGAGAAAGATTGGGAAACAACAACAATCCTTGCATCTTTTGGCAATAGCGAAATCGTATCTGAAGAACAAATTGAATGTGTTGAGAAATTTGTTTGTAAACTATATGGCAAGTATAATATAACAAATGTTAATGCAGCCCGGTTTGAAATCTTTATGAGAAATTATGGAATGTCTACATCTCAAACGAATCCTCTAGATAAAATTAAAAATTTAGATGGTAGCCTGTTGCCACCTTGTCATGATTCATTATTGTGCAAGATAAAAAGAGTA